>BMAV01004974.1:0-13222 GCA_019973955.1 Trichonephila inaurata madagascariensis
GGGTGGCCGGCACCCCAAACCCAATCATACGAGTTAATGTTGCCTGGGAAAGTAGCATCCTTGATGATAGGGAACATCCTGAATGGGGTTGTTGAGACGAGGTGAGAGGGCGTGGTTACAAGGCACTAGGAGAACAAGTTCTGCGTTGGAAAGTTCATCCTTGAATGGTTAAGAGCTAGTCTTGTGATTGGTTTATGGGGGAGAGTGATCTGGCTCTGGATTGGCTGCCCTGAAGTTAGTGAGAGAATAATTGTATGGGGAGATTGCCTGTGTGGGTAAACCGAATAATTAAAGTAATATATATAAGTAAAAGGTATTTAAAATTATTTTTAAAGTATTAATATAAAATTTAGAAGGTCATTTGCCATCAGACAAATGAAAATATTTAAATATTACGTTGGGTTATAGGAGTCAAGGAGAATTCTCCTTGGTCTTTTGGTATTGTCATGAGGTATATAATTTTCAAGATTTAGTATGTGACAGTTATTAGTAAGTGGTAGAGAATCGAAAAATTTATAGTTGCTAGTTTCTTAATAAAATTTTTAAAAGTTGGAATCTTAAGTGCTTTATAAATATCAGAATTTCTAATATACATATTTGCTTTAACAATCATACGTATTGTTTTATTTTGGGAGATTTCAAGCATTTTTAAATTATCATTGGCGGCATATCCCCCCACAGGACAACCGTAGCTCATGATGGGCCGCAAAACGGCTGTGAGAAGTACCTTATTTTCAGTAGTCATTGTGGAATTCCGGCAAATTAAGGGGTATATTAGTCTTAGAGCATTCCGGAATTTATTTCGCGCATATGTAATGTGTTGTCTCCAAGTGAGTTTATTATCCAGTAAAAGTTCTAGGTATACTGTGTTTTGAGACCATTGTAGTGGTGTGGAGTATAGTGTTGGTGGTGTTGCAGGTTTCCTTTTCCTTGTAAAGAGTACTGCAACAGTTTTGTCAATATTAAGTTTTATTTTCCATGTGTTAAAGTATGATTCTAGAAGTTGTAAATGATTATTTAGTGTTTTAGTAATGTATTTGTGATTTTTGTGAGTCGTAGCTATACATGTATCATCTGCATAAATATTGAGGCTGGTCTGTGGATAAGTTGGTATGTCATTTATGTAAATGTTGAAAATTATTGGCCCGAGTAAACTATCTTGTGGGGCCCCGATATTCACATAATAAATATTTGACAGCGTATTTTTGACTCGCACTTGATAAGATCTATTAGTAAGGTAAGAGTTAATAATGTGAATTAAAGCAGGAGGGAAGTTGTAAATTATTAGTTTGTAAATTAGTCCACTGATCCAGACCCGATCGAACGCCTTCTGGATATCCAGAAAGACAGCTCCAGTGGAACTGCTCCTCTGAAATCCAGAAGTAATTTTCTCTGTCAGTCTGAGTAGTGGGTGGCAAGTAGAGAGTTTTTTAGTAAAGCCAAATTGATTTGGGTTAGTAAAATTTGAATCAGAAATATAGGTATTAATCCTATTAAGAATGATATACTCTGCAATTTTGCTTAATGAAGATAGGAGGGAAATTGGACGAAAACTAGTAGAAAGATGTATATTTTTTCCTGGTTTTAATTGGGAAGATAATTGCTTATTCCAATTTTTTGGAAAATGTCTTAATTTAAGAATCTTGTTTATTAAGTAGGTGAGAATTAGAAAAGCTTTAAGTGGTAATTTTTTAATCATTTTATTAGTAATCAAATCCGAACCTGAGATTTATTATTTTTAAATTCTAGCATAGTTCATAACTTCTTCCAGATCCGTAGGAGTAATATGAATAGGAGGTGGGTTAGCGAAGAAATTTTTCGAGGTATTAGTTACAGTGCATCAATATTAGTATTAAAGTTTTCTGGTCTTGGGTTATCAGTAAAGTTATTTAAGAAACTGCACAACACACGAAATAAGGAACATAAACATATATACTTTATCAAATCTGACTCTGACAACTGTGAAAAAACTAACCAAAGAAATATACCATGCTTGTAAAGATGTTTTATCAAAAATGGATTTTTTTCTTTTTTATCCGACGCCCGTCTTCGGCATCTCTGCCATCAGTTGACGAGCAGCCCAATAAAAGATGACGAAGCAACAAAGGAATTAAAATTTGCCTCCATAGGTTTGTGTACAAAAAACTTCAAAATAATAGTGAAGTGTTTGAGGTGGTCACCATCCATAACCAAATCCGTCGGATAAATACGTCATGGGGCAATATTGGCGATACAATCCTGACCAATCACCTCACCAGGTCCTCCATGGTCCCTTTTTGCGATCGATCCTCCCTCCATTCGTGCCGTTTCGGCACCAACTAGTTTTTGGGTGGCTTAGCCGCCCCGCTAGATTTGGCGATCCGTTTGCTTGGCGTTCCCTCCTTCGGGGGGTTGTTGTTTTTTTATCCCTCTCATGGTTTCCCTTTGCTTCTCATACGGGGCATTCAAAAATTCTAATTTCAGTTTTAAAAATATCATTAGCATATTTTTTTTTTAGGAACACCACACGGAACTCGAAATAGTTGTCTTGAGCTCCTTCCCAAGCCCCAAAGACTTCGGGATAGCTAAAATCGTTTATTTTTTTCCCCCCAATGACAGGAATTAGTCGAAACAATATCAGATTAATATACCTCGTAGGGTCACGATGAAGTAACTGGGCATATGGCCCGGAACCCTCCCTTTCCGAATGAGATGTGGGCGACTGTGATGTTATCATGCTGGGGGGGTGGGTTGCTGTTTGGGTGCTCGTTAAAAAAATTCTATGTTCGAAAAAATTTTGATCCGGTTTGGGGAGCTAAGATGGCGCTCTCTGATTGGTATGGCTGGTGGGATAGTGACTCTCATTGGCTGCCCCTCTCAGGAAAAAATTTAAGACAAAAAGGGGGCAACCCCAGAGGGGGGGGAATACGAAAAAATAAAAAGGAAAAATTTAAAAAAAAGTTAAAATAATAGCAGTGGTGTGCAATCAAAATTGCACTAAACCCAAAAATACGGTGGATTAAAAATCGAAAGAATTCTTCTCGGTTTTTTAAAATTTTATCATTTGTACCCGTGTTGGCATTTTAATCATATTGGGTTATTAAGTGTTTTGAAAGGAACTGAAAATTTTTTTTTTTGAATATAAGTTTTAAAACTATTGATTTTAATGGCTTTCCGGATGTCGTCATTTCTCTTAGTTGCTTTAACAATCATCCCGGGTGGTTGTTTTGAAGAGTATCTAGGATATTAATATTGTTTTGCTGCTATCCCCACACTGGGCAAGCCCAAAAGGGTATTATTGGACCAAAACCCAAAAGAAGCCTTTTTTTCTCTAGATAATTCAAATTCCCGGAATTGGGGAATAGTTTAAAAAAAATTTTTTTTCGGGAAATTTTTTTTCGTGTGTTGTGGTGTTTTTAAGTGAGATTTTTTTTTAAAAGTGATACCGAGGTATTTAGAGCTTTGAGACCATGGGATAATTGTGTTGTACATGGTTGGAGGAGGTGGAAGTTTTCGTTTTAGTGAAGAAAACAGCAGCGGATTTATCTACGTTAATACTGATTTTCCACAGATCGTAAAAGTTTTCTAAGAGCTTAAGATGCTTATTGAGTGCAATGTGACTGAGGTGATCCTCTTGAAATGGTGTGCACGGCTGTGTGTCTGCAAACATATTAATATTAGTGAGAGAGTAACCCGGGATATTCGTTAATGTATAAATTGAAGAGAAGAGGTCCGAGTAAATTTACCCTGGGCCACACCGCAGTTAATATTTTTTGAGTTAGAAAGAGTGTCCTTGACACGGACTTGGTAGAACGATTAGAATTGTAGGGAGTGGAGGGAGGTGGATAAGGGAGGGGTAGGTTGTACTTGATTGGTTTGTAAGTTAACCCGGTGAGCCACACCCCGGTCGAATGCTTTCTGGATGTCCAGGAAAACTACGCCTGTGCTCTTTTCTTTTGAAAACCATCGGCAATTGCTTCGGTTAGCTTAAGCAAGGGTAAAAGAGTAGATAGTTTATTAGTAAATCCATGTTGATTTGGATTTATAATGTTGTAGTATAAATGAAGTTTTAACCCGGTAGTAATAATTGATTCAGTAATTTTGCTTAATGTTGCAAAAAGGAATTGGTCTATAACTAGAAGGGCTTTTAGAGCTTTTACCTGGCTTTAAAAATAGGAAAAATAACGGCTTCTTTCCATGCAGAGGAAATGATTAAGGTTAAGAATTTTGTTAACGAGAATAGTTAAGATAAGTATAACTTTAGGGAAATTTTTGGTCATTCGATTACTAATGCCATCTTTACCTGGCGCTTTTAGAGTTAGATTTATTAATATAAGAGATAATTTCAGACGGGTGCAATTTCCGTAGTGGTGGTGGGGGAGGGAGGAAGGAGTTAACAGTGTTATTGATGGAGAAGTCCTCTTCTTCTGGGTTTTCGGTACCAAATCGTAACGACGACGAACGCTGGTGTCACTGGGTAAAGGCTCCGAAGCAACCTCCGACCAAACATAACAATTAATGGTGCCTGGGGAAGTAGCGTCCTTGGTGGTAGGAGGCAGTCTGATTGGACGTAGAGATGGGGGGGCGTGGCTATGGTACTTGGTGGGGCAAATTTCAGGGGGAAAAAAAGTTCATCTTTGAGTGGTGGAAACGCTTGTGATTGGTTGAGGGGTGGTGAACGGGATTTTTTCTCCCTGAAGTTATAAAAGAAAAATTGAATGGAGAATGCCTGTTGGGTATACCGAATAAAAAAAAGGTAGAAAGAAATAAAAAAAATTTGATTACATATACTAAGAAAGGGGGTCATTTGTCAAACGACACTTAAAGTTAAGGCGGATTATACGAGTCAAGGAGAATTCCCCCTAGGTCTTCAAAATATTATCATATGGCACATAATTTTTTCCGGTTTAGGATTTGGGTATTATTGGTATGCAGTAATGAATCGAAAAATTTGTTGCTAGTTTTTTTTAAAAAAGTTTTAAAAATTGGGATTTTTAAAGCTTTGTAAATATCAGAGTTTTTATACATATTAGCGTTAACAATCATACGAATAGTTTTTTTTTTGAGAAATATCCCAAAATTTTTTTGATTAGTATTGCGGGATATACACAGGACGGTCCCAAAACGTAGTCGCTGGATTACTGGGAACATGGCTCGGGCCAAAAATCCATCTTTTCATAAGGGGAAAGATGCCTGAGAGTAGAGCCTTGATGAAGGGGCATCCTGATTGGCTGTTGAGACGTGGTGAGGGGGGTGGTTACAACTTGGGGAAAAATTCTGGTCGGGGGATGCAATCTTGAGTGGCTGAGAGCTGGTCCTGTGATTGGTCTATGGGGGAAAGTGATCTGGTTGGGTTGGCTGCCCCGAAGTTAATGAGAAAAAAAAATTTTAAAGGGGATTTCCTGTGTGGGTAAACCGAATAATTAAAAATAAAAAGAAAAAAAGGGATTGAAAAATTTTAAAAGTATTGATATAAAATTTACTAGATCATTTGCCAAGCAAATGATGGAGGGTTGCATAGAGTCAAGGAGAATTCTCTCCACTCCAGTCTTCTAGTATTATCACGAGGTACACATAATTTTCGAGATTTAGTATATGACTGTTATTATTAAAGTGGAAGAGTCGAAGAATTTAGTTGCTAGTTTCTTGATAAAATTTTTACAAAAGTTGGAATTTTTAAGTGCTTTATAAATATCAAATTTCTCATATACATATTTGCTTTACAATCATTCGAATAGTTTTATTTTGGGAGGTATCAAGCATTTTTAAATTTTCGTGGCGGCGTATCCCCACACAGGACAACCATAACTATTATGGGCCTGAAAGACGGCTGTGAAGTACTTTTATTTTCAGTAGTCATTGGCAAATTCCATATTAGGGGTATAATGGAGTCTTAGAAGGCATTCCCAGGATTTATTTCGCGCATATGTAAAGTGTTGTCTCCAAGTGAGTTTATTATCAGTAATAGTCTAGGTACACTGTGTTTTGAGACCATTGTAGTGGTGTGGAGTATAGTGTTGGGGGTGTGCAGATTTTTCTTTTCCTTGTAAACAGAACCGCAACAGTTTGTCAATATTAAGTTTAATTTTTCCATGTATTAAAGAAGTTTCTAGGAGTTGTAGAGTGATTGTTTGCTTGATTTAGTAATGTATTTGTGATTTTTATTGTGTCGTGGCTATGCGTAATATCGTCACGCATAAATATTGAGGCTGGTCTGAGGATAAGTAGGTATGTCATTTATGTAAATGTTGAATATTATTGGCCCGAACGAAACTTCCTTGTGGGGCTCCGATATTCACTAAATAAGTATTTGAAAGTGTGTCTTTGACTCGCACTTGATACGTTCTATTAGTAGGTAAGAGTTGTGATGTGAATTAAAACAGGAGGAAAGTTGTAAATTATTAGTTTGTAAATTAGTCCACACTGATCAGACTGAGCATGGATGGGAGGCAGGCCAGTGGAACGGCTCCTCTGAAATCCAGAAGTAATTTTTCTCTCAGTCAGTCTACGGTAGTGGGTGGCAGGTAGAGAGTCTTTTAGTAGTAAACTGATTTGGGTTAATGGGGAAATTTGAATCGAGATAAAGGTGTTTAATCCGTAAGAATGGTATGCTCTGCAATTTTTGCTTAATGAAGATAAGAGGAAATGGACGAAGAAAACTAGTAGAGATGTATACTTTCCTGGTTTTAATTGGGAAGATAATAGCTTTCAGTTTTTTTGGAAAATGTCTTAATTTACAAATCTTATTTATTAAGTAGGTGAAATTAGTAAAAAGCTTTAAATTGGTAGTTTCTTGATCATTTTATTAGTGATAGAAATCGAACCTGGAGCTTTATTATTTTTTAGAAAAGATTCCTTGCGTAGTTCGTAGCTTCTTCCAGGTCCGTAGGAGTAATATGAATAGGAGGAGGGTTGAAAAATTTCGAGTATTAGTTACAAGAGTGTCTATATTAGTATTAAAATTATCTGGTCTTGAGTTTATCAGTAAAGTTATGTAATGAATCAGCAGAGTGCATTTGCTTTTGCTCATCTTGAGTGATGGCAGAATTATTTAGAGTAGGAATATCGGAGCGCTTCTTACGGAAAAATTTTTGATATTGCCATAAGGAGTTGTCTTGAGTATTCATTGCTTCTAGTTTAGTTTTCCAGGTTTGATGCGAGAATTTTTTAAGCTCTTTTTTAATAATTTTCTGCAGTCTATTATAATTTGTTTTGTGTATTGGGTTTAGTGTGTTTTGATATGTTTTTCTGGCTTTATTTTTAAGTCTTAGAAGATTTTGAATGTGATGTGGGGTGTATGTGCTGATCTTGTTTGTGATTGGACGGGAGGCGTGATCGTGGGCGGAGCGAACAGTTTCTGTGAACAGATTGATTTTATTTTCCAATATTTCAGGATTATTAATGTTAATGTAGTCCAGAATTTGAATGTATGTTAATGAAATCGAGAAACTAGACCAACGGTAACTGCTAGAGTTATCATTATGAATATTGGAGTTAGAAAAATTAGAAGTAAGACAAGGATTATGGTCTGAAGAAAGTTCGGAATAGAAATGATTGTATGGATAATGAAAGTTGTTTATAAGGCAAGTCTAGAGTATTTGAAGAATTATGCGAATCTAGTCGAAGAATCTGGGAAGGCAATGACGATGTCTAAAATATCGGTAGAAGGATTTTTAAGCTGGTTTCCACGAGGTGGAATTATGGGAACAGTTCCACGCATTGTGTGTGGCATTAAAATCGCCAAAATCACGGTACTGTTGATCTGTAAAATATTTTTCTAAGTCAAGGTGAATAGCATATTGTCCGCGTTTGGGGAATATAAATGCTGGTGATTGTAAGTGGGTTGAAATTTGGTGGATTAATTGTAACAATGGTGGCTTCGGCGTAACAGACTTGGGGTGTTGGTGGGTTGTAATGATTCATGAATTTTTTAATTAATATATTGTACCACCTTGCGCGTGACCTACACGATCATTCCTGTAACAGGTGTAGTGAAATTCTAATGTGTGAGATGGTCTCAATTTTGTTTCCTGCACTAGTATTATAATGTCGGGGAGTACTTCTCTACAAAAGTTTGAATTCTACGATTTTTACTTAATAAGCCGTTCCATGAACACAAACTCAGGCCAATCAATGAGCGACTAATCATCAATTCTTTCCATTAGCGCATCAAACAGTGCGCTCAATTCTTTTTAGTGGTTTCTTTGAGCTTTTTAGGTTGAGGGGTGTGGGGAGGTACTGCATTACTGAGTTGCTGAGTAGAAAATTGAGGGGCGGAAATAGTTTGCTGGAGAGTTTGAGTAAAATTTGAATCTATTATACTGTTTGGCGTATTAACAGTGATGAAGTGAGGGGACTTGGTTGATTGGCCTGGTTTGTTACCAGTGCAGCAGGAATTTCTTTGCGGAGTGGTGCCATCTGGTGTGGTTGTTTTGGGGTTAAGAAGTACCGGCGGCTTGTGGTAGAGAATCCGGGTCTGACTATGCTATTTACTGTGTTAGTTAGCCAGCTATTGTTATTTACTTGAGGTGCCTTTTACGAGGCTTGGGGGCTGGGACATCCTGAGTATTAGTTGGCCATGTGCTGATGATACAAGAATCTGTTTTTCGACTTTTTGAATTACACAATCACGTTTGATGGGCTTCCCCGCATTTGAGACATCTAGGTGTGATATGGCAATTTTCTGCTGTGTGGTGGGAAACGGTTACAAGAATAGCATTGGGTTACCCCTTTTGCCATCGTAACCGATCCACAGTTCATTCATATAACAGTTGAGTCAGCGAAATTTTGGTATTATGGATGTTTCTGTTTGCCGGCCGATAAGTTGAAACTTTATCGACCGTGTATCCTAAATCTATGAGGTCATTATATGTCTTCCGTTTTAGAATCTCGGGGTAGGCCCTTGATGACCACTTTAATTGGCCGTTCTTCTTTGGGTTTAATGGCAAAGTATTGGTATTTAAGGTCGTCTAGTTTGTGTATTACTTCTTTTTGTTCGTTGGTGTTTAACATTTAGTGAAAGGGTAAAGTATTTTTATTTTAATAACTTTAACTTAAAAAGTGGTTTTAAAACTTGTCGAATTTTCCGATGACGATTCATTTTTTTTAGCTGAGAAACGAAGGAGTATTTCGTATGTTTGGAGCCAATAGCATTCGAAAAAGTCTAACCCTATTTTAACATTATCCAAACATCTCAGATTCTAAATAAACATGAATAATTTATTGCAACACGTTCCTCTCTAAGCAAGTTTCTTTAAAATATCATTAGCCATATTCTAGTTTAAGGAATGCCATCACAGCATTCGAAATAGTTGTCTTGAAGCTCCTTCAGCGCAGGTCCCAATTTCCTCAGCTGTAGAAGGCCTAACATCGTTCATCTTGTCCCCAATGACTGGAGAGCTTAGTCGAAAGATCGAAATTGATATAAAACTGTTAATTCAAGCGGTCGCTCAAACTTGTGCTGGATGTCTCTGGGTAAATGGCTCGCGAAGCGAGCCTCCAACCCATATCATACGAGTTAATGTTGCCTGGGAAAGTAGCATCCTTGATGATAGGGAACATCCTGAATGGGGTTGTTGAGACGAGGTGAGAGGGCGTGGTTACAAGGCACTAGGAGAACAAGTTCTGCGTTGGAAAGTTCATCCTTGAATGGTTAAGAGCTAGTCTTGTGATTGGTTTATGGGGGAGAGTGATCTGGCTCTGGATTGGCTGCCCTGAAGTTAGTGAGAGAATAATTGTATGGGGAGATTGCCTGTGTGGGTAAACCGAATAATTAAAGTAATATATATAAGTAAAAGGTATTTAAAATTTTTTTTTAAAGTATTAATATAAAAATTTAGAAGGTCATTTGCCATCAGACAAATGAAAATATTTAAATATTACGTTGGGTTATAGGAGTCAAGGAGAATTCTCCTTGGTCTTTTGGTATTGTCATGAGGTATATAATTTTCAAGATTTAGTATGTGACAGTTATTAGTAAGTGGTAGAGAATCGAAAAATTTAGTTGCTAGTTTCTTAATAAAATTTTTAAAAGTTGGAATCTTAAGTGCTTTATAAATATCAGAATTTCTCATATACATATTTGCTTTAACAATCATACGTATTGTTTTATTTTGGGAGATTTCAAGCATTTTTAAATTATCATTGGCGGCATATCCCCCCACAGGACAACCGTAGCTCATGATGGGCCGCAAAACGGCTGTGTAGAGAAGTACTTTATTTTCAGTAGTCATTGTGGAATTCCGGCAAATTAAGGGGTATATTAGTCTTAGAGCATTCCGGAATTTATTTCGCGCATATGTAATGTGTTGTCTCCAAGTGAGTTTATTATCCAGTAAAAGTCCTAGGTATACTGTGTTTTGAGACCATTGTAGTGGTGTGGAGTATAGTGTTGGTGGTGTTGCAGGTTTCCTTTTCCTTGTAAAGAGTACTGCAACAGTTTTGTCAATATTAAGTTTTATTTTCCATGTGTTAAAGTATGATTCTAGAAGTTGTAAATGATTATTTAGTGTTTTAGTAATATATTTGTGATTTTTGTGTGTCGTAGCTATGCATGTATCATCTGCATAAATATTGAGGCTGGTCTGTGGATAAGTTGGTATGTCATTTATGTATATGTTGAAAATTATTGGCCCGAGTAAACTACCTTGTGGGGCCCCGATATTCACATAATAAATATTTGACAGCGTATTTTTGACTCGCACTTGATAAGATCTATTAGTAAGGTAAGAGTTAATTATGTGAATTAAAGCAGGAGGGAAGTTGTAAATTATTAGTTTGTAAATTAGTCCACTGATCCAGACCCGATCGAACGCCTTCTGGATATCCAGAAAGACAGCTCCAGTGGAACTGCTCCTCTGAAATCCAGAAGTAATTTTTTCTGTCAGTCTGAGTAGTGGGTGGCAAGTAGAGAGTCTTTTAGTAAAGCCAAATTGATTTGGGTTAATAAAATTTGTATCAGAAATATAGGTATTAATCCTATTAAGAATGATATGCTCTGCAATTTTGCTTAATGAAGATAGGAGGGAAATTGGACGAAAACTAGTAGAAAGATGTATATTTTTTCCTGGTTTTTTAATTGGGAAGATAATTGCTTATTCCAATTTTTTGGAAAATGTCTTAATTTAAGAATCTTGTTTATTAAGTAGGTGAGAATTAGAAAAGCTTTAAGTGGTAATTTTTTAATCATTTTATTAGTAATCAAATCCGAACCTGGAGATTTATTATTTTTTAAATTCCTAGCATAGTTCATAACTTCTTCCAGATCCGTAGGAGTAATATGAATAGGAGGTGGGTTAGCGAAGAAATTTTCGAGAGTATTAGTTACAGGTGCATCAATATTAGTATTAAAGTTTTCTGGTCTTGGGTTATCAGTAAAGTTATTTAAGAAACTGCACAACACACGAAATAAGGAACATAAACATATATACTTTATCAAATCTGACTCTGACAACTGTGAAAAAACTAACCAAAGAAATATACCATGCTTGTAAAGATGTTTTATCAAAAATGGATTTTTTTCTTTTTTATCCGACGCCCGTCTTCGGCATCTCTGCCATCAGTTGACGAGCAGCCCAATAAAAGATGACGAAGCAACAAAGGAATTAAAATTTGCCTCCATAGGTTTGTGTACAAAAAACTTCAAAATAATAGTGAAGTGTTTGAGGTGGTCACCATCCATAACCAAATCCGTCGGATAAATACGTCATGGGGCAATATTGGCGATACAATCCTGACCAATCACCTCACCAGGTCCTCCATGGTCCCTTTTTGCGATCGATCCTCCCTCCATTCGTGCCGTTTCGGCACCAACTAGTTTTTGGGTGGCTTAGCCGCCCCGCTAGATTTGGCGATCCGTTTGCTTGGCGTTCCCTCCTTCGGAGGAGTTGTTGATTTTTTTATACCTTCTCTCATGGTTTCCCTTTGCTTCTCATACTGGGCATTCGAAAATTCTAATTTCAGTAGTTAAAATATCATTAGACATATTTTAGTTTTAGGAACACCATCACGGAACTCGAAATAGTTGTCTTGAAGCTCCTTCCGCGCAAGTCCCAAAGACTTCAAGGATAGGCTTATAAACATCGTTTATCTTGTCCCCAATGACAGGAACTTAGTCGAAACAATATCAGATTAATATACCAAATCGTATGGTCTACGATGAAGTCGGGGCATATGGCCCCGAAGCAACCCCACCCCAACCCGGGAAAGGGATGTGGGCGACTGTGATGTTATCGCTGAGGGGAAAAGGTTGTTTTTTTCCAATCGTTCAGAAAGTTCTATGTTCGAAAAATTTTTGATCACTTGGTTGAGAGCTAAGATGGCGCTTTTGATTGGTAATGGCTTGGGGTAGTGACCCCATTGGCTGCTCAAATCTCTCAGGAAGAAATTTTAAGACGAAGGGGGCAAGCCCAGGGGAATACGAAAAAATAAGAGAAAAAATTTTAGAAAAAGTTAAAATAATAGCAGTGGTGTGCTCAAAATTGCACAAAGCCAAAATACGGTGGATTATAAAAATCGGAAAATTCTTCTCGGTCTTTTTTTATTTGTATCGTAGTTAGGGATAAATATATTGGGTTATTAGTGTTTCAAAGGGAAATGAAAATTTTTTTCTATTTTTGAATATAAGTTTTAAAACTTTTTTTTTTTAATGGCTTTCCGGGTGTCGTCATTTCTCAAAATCTAGTTGTTTAACAATCATCCGGATGGTTGAATTTTTAAAGTATCTGGATATTAATATTAGTTTTAGCTGCGTTCCCCACACTGGGGAAGCATGGTATTATTGGACCAAAACGGCTGTAAGAGAAGCACTTTTTGTTCTAGTAATTTAAAATTTCCGGGCCAATTGGGGAATAGTTTAAACAAATTTTTTAATTTTCTCCGGGGTGTTGAATGGTGAAGGGGTTTTTATCAAAAGTGATACCGAGGTATTTGAGCTTTGGCCTGGGATAAATTTTGTTGTACATGGTTGGAGGAGGGGGAAGTTTTCGTTTTTAGTGAAAAAAGAACAGCAGCGGATTTATCTACGTTAATACTGATTTTCCCCAGATCAAAAGTTTTCAAGGCTTAAGATGCTTATTGAGTGCAAATGTGACTGAGGTGATCCCCTTGAATGGTGTACGGCTGTTCGTCTGCAAACATATTTAAAATTTTGAGAGAGTAATCTGGGGTATCGTTAATGTATAAATTGAAGAAAGAGGTCCGGGAAAAACCCGGGCCCACACCGCAGTTAATATTTTTTAGTTAG
>BMAV01004976.1:7736-29583 GCA_019973955.1 Trichonephila inaurata madagascariensis
TTTTTCTTTTTAATACATAATTATATGCGTATATATATATATATATATATATATATATAATTTTTCCTTCGTTTGGTGATTACTATAATTTTCCTTTGGAACAATATATTTAAAATTAGAAAATTTGTGGCTTTATTAAATTAGTAATTTTACTTTTTTCGTTATTAGAGTTCATGGAGTGAAACCTTGCGTAAATTCATCATCCATTTACTGTTATAAATAAACTATTACTCTTAATCCTTCCATTTGTGGAACGAATTTTATTATTAGTTATTTTTTTTTAAATTATAAGCAAGGATATAAGGCTTTGCACCTCCATTTTTTTATTGAGACAGTTTTAAAATTTAAAAAAATGATATAGCATACGAATTTAAGTATTAATTATGAATGTGATTGTTATTTTTATTTGAATTTTTCTTGTTTTTTACACGGGTAGTTTTTCTCTTTTAATTATGATAGCAAAATAGGAACTTTAAAAAATATATGCAAGTGTAAATCACATATAAATTCAAGTTAAAATGAAACATACACACACACAAATATAAGCTAAGTTGAGGTCAAAATTTCATAGTAATACATTATGAGGATATCTGAGACTGACAGACAGAAAGATGATTCTTTGCTGTATAAAAGTCTTTGAATGCCTTAAAGTATTCTTTCTAGAAATAAATATGTATTTTGTGAAATGTATTTAAGTGTGTGCAGGATAGTAAATTCACATTCGGAACGCTTGCTATATGTTGAAAATCAGCAAAAAAAAGTAAAGTATTTAATAACTTAAAAAAAAAACATTCAAAAAACTGAGAGAAAAAAAAACTCAAAGCAAAACAAAGTTTTTGTGCAACAGAAGAGTGTAAGATGTGAAAAGAGTTGCTATGTGGTGAAAGGTGTGCAAGTATTTTTTCTAACATTTCGTCCTGTGTTTTCCTTCTATTTGAATTTTAATGTTTTTCTTTCGTCTCTTACTTTTTCTATATAATAACTGACTGTTTTGTTTTGGATAGTGCTCCAGATGTCTGGAATCCTAGAATTATGCATTATGGAAATCTTCTAGTTAAAAAGTGTGACTTAATTAAGTTGCAAGGAAATACTCAGTTTTTACGTAAAAAACTATACCTTGGGGATAAGCAAACTTAATTAAGTAGAAACGTACGGATTGAAATTATGATATGTGTAGTTTTTAATACTATTATGTGCTTTTATTTTTTTTAGCAAAATTAAGCGATGAAACATATAGTGTATACAAATGTTTGGAATAAAATATTTACATTAAAAACAAACAAATACTTTTGACCGATATTCACTTCACTGAAATTTTAAGTATAAACGCCCTAATCTGTTTATGCCACTTATAGTTTTTCATTTTAATATTCTCTCCCTCCATTTAACGCTGTTTTAGAAAAACACATCAAACTATTAACAATACTACGCTATATATATTTCAATTTAATACAGTTGCATATGTGGAGTTTACGAAAGTCATTTTTTGCAGGGAGAAAGAAATTTATTACAAAAAGCATTGTGTGTGAATGAGTAGCAAAAAAAAAAAAATGTAATTTAAGAAACTACTCGAGATTATATATATGGAAGGAATGTTTGTTAAAAACTTTCTACTCACATATGATGTTTATTTGATGCCAATAAATCTTCTGTTTTCTAATCAGTGGAAATTTAAAAATAAAATAAAATATATTGATGTAGCAATTACTGAAACATGCATTCTCTAGATAAACACACATTGACGATCGAAAAAAAATGAAATGTACTGATATTGAACTATCTCAAACGTGCATTATCTAGATAAGTTATTTTTTTCGTCATATTTCTCATCATAACTTGATGAAAATTTTCTACAGCAAAAATGTTTCATTACGAAAAACTTTAGAAATATTAGACATTGAGAGAAAAACCGATAATGGTAATATTGAGAAGAAATAGAAGGGGAAATTATTCTGTGAGATAAATAAAATATTTTGTAAGATGTTGCAAATAGAAAATGGGAAAATCAGTATTTTATTAGCATCAGAATATGTATCGGCACAAGAATAGATAAAAATAAATACTGCTCCGTTATAGTAGGATGTCAAAAGCAGGAAATGTTATAAGAGTTTAACATGTTCTAGAATCCTTTAATCAGAACTATTAAACCGTTATTATAAATTCCACAATTAGAAAGATGAAATCAATATTATGATGGTTTTAATATGTAATATAAAGAGAAAAACTAAATCACCATTTCTACTTCATTCATCAATAATGTCCAATTGATCCAAAATGTATTATAATATTTTATTATACGAGCTGATTGTAAATCCTACTACAAACAATATAGTTTTCGTAAACCTCGAACGAAATGCAAATCTAAAATAATCAAATACGCTCATCCAACTGTTTAAAGTGCAGTTACCCTATCAAGAAAGCTGAATAAGAGATTTGCTAGTCCGAAATGCATTAAATATTTACTACCTTGGCGTTCAACTATCTTTACTCAGAAAATAAGCCTCTTTTAAGGAGAATAAATTTTAACTAGGACGTTTGGAAAGACAATTAAGAACTAAAGGTTCTCTCCCTCATTGAAATTTAGCACCAACACACCAAGAGGTTTCTATTCTCTACCGGCTTATTGAATAAGGTAGAAGAGAGCATTATATCCGTAATTATTGAGAAAGGAAAACTAAAAAGGTTACAAACAGCACACAACAGATCCGGAATGAAATATTTTGTTATATATGTTACTATTATTATTTTCACAAGAATAATACAAAATATTTTAGAATTTTACATACAAATTAGTTAATTATTTTAATGTTTAAATTTTAACGGGCAGTTTATGTTAACTATTGTAAAGTTAAAAAAAAAATTATGACAAAATCTGTAATCTAAAGAAAAAGCTGTGTTGCGTTAGAAATTACTACAAAATGAATGGAAGTGAAATATTGGCCAACAAAATTACGAAATGAAAGAAAATGTGGGATTCTTTTCACAGTGATTAATTGAAACTGATGAACCATTCACTCTGTTACCATAAAATTTAGAACAGAAACGTGTATTGCAACATGAGAAAAAATACAGCAGCATAAAATATAAAAAAAAAAAATTAATTTTAAATTAAGATACAAGGGTTTTTTTTATCAAAAAGTGGAGAATTACGAATCAGAGATACAACATTTACTTCGGGAAAAGTATGGCTAATATGAAGTGTGATCACTGTGAACTACAATACAAGTGTTTATGAGGGTATCAATAAGTATTTGTGGCAACGAAGCCCATTTTTCCATAATGGTCAAATGGACACACAAGTAGTGACCGTGTGCAAGTGTCGATGCTTAGTGGCGACCTTCCTGGCGAAATATCACTTGTTTAGAATAGATTCCCTGTAAAAAAAACACTTTCAGGCCACTTGTAACCATCGAGCCACCTCCGCTAGAGAATGACCAGCTTCAAGACACCCATTGGCTCTCCATCTCAAGGAATCACCTAAACAATTATGAGAAGTAATTCACACGGCAAACAGACTAATTTGTTTCTTTTTTTTATGCAATATTCACAAAAGAGGAGGCAAAATCCCGTATAATTGAACGGTCTCAATTCATTTATTCTGTAAAAACTAATACTTAACACAGTGCTTCTCAAACTTTCAATACTTGCGACCCAATATGTAATCATAATTTTCATCGCGCCCCCTCCATACAATAACAATGTATTGAATTCGATAATACTATACTTCGACGCTAAATCTATAACATTACTTTAACTCTTAAGTACCCCCGCCGTATATAAACGTTTCATTCAGCCAATGCGTAAATGGCGCTGGGCGTATTTATACGGCTTTCCGAAGTTCGATCTTTTTTGTTCAATGCATATATAAAATTATTCCGAAGGCTTTGTAAAGCAATAAAAGGAATTCCACTGTGCTTGCGAAGGATTTACTTATTTCGGAAGGTTTTCTTATTTATTCACTCTTTTTCCTCCTCCCCAATGCATTGCATACTTTTTACATGCATGCAAAACGGTGGCATTGAGAAGGCAAATCGCGTAAATTTTAATAGGTAGTTAAGGAATTAATTATAAACTGTTCAAAAATTATCAAAATTTTGTTAATGTTTGCATATAATGTAAATAATAATATATGAAATATATATGAAATAATAATGTAATATATATGAAAAGCCCATGGAGTCACTGATAATTATTAAACTTATTCTTAACCTAGTATAGTTAAATTAATAATCAAAAACATTCTGCGGAGTAGTGATACATTTATAAGTGTATTACATCGGTGTAAATGTTTTTCTTATTTATTTCTTATTTTTTTATTTAGTCAGAATGTATTTTGCTTATTTACTTTCAAAAAAATTAATATTTGTTTTTAAAATTATGTTTTGTTTTCAAATTTTCAATATTCTCACATTCCCTTTCTAGGGATATCAGGCCCCCTTAGGGAACAAGCCCCACAGTTTGAGAAACGCTGATTTAACAACATTTTTCCTAAAAAAAAGGTTGATATTTTACCCATTGAGACCCATTTTTCAAAATATATTAAATTCAAATTTTATGCGTTTATAAGGAGGCAATTTCAAAATATAATATATATATATATATATATATATATATATATATATCTTTTCAGAATTATTCTAATATATTTTATCCATATTATTTTGGTAAATTAATGTGCATTGAACAAAACTCGTTAAATAAGTTTACAAGTATTAAGAACTAAAATAAAAATCACTATTCATCCCTTATAGCTTGATGTGTTGCTTAACTATATCATTATAAGTATATATATATCTTTTGAAACGCATTTAGAAAATACATTCTTTTAAATACTGTATTTTTTTTTCAAATGTCAAAACGTTTTTATTCAATGTATTTTACAAGTTTGTTTGCATTTTAATGCATGTTCTTAGGAAAATTTAAATTTTATATTTGCATACAGTTCAGAATTTAACTTTTGAGTAATTTTTTTTTATAATCACTTGAACCCTTACACAGTTGTGTTTCCGTCGTTTGGCTCTTTTCCCAGCGTTGGGTTTTCTTTCGTTTCCTCCAAGGCGCGCATTTTGCAAAAAGCGCGAATTGTGTGGAGAAAACCTTTTTTGTTTCTTTCAAAAACTTTTTCTTTTTTCTGAATTTGGTATATTTGTTGTTACTTAACAAGAGCTATACTAAATAACTAATCAATACTAATACCTTTATGAATCTGATAATCAAAAGTAGTAGATCATAAATAATAATATACAAAAATAATTAGCTAATATAATTAATTAATTAGTTCTAAGTAAATAAAATACATTTTTAAGAGTGTATATATATTATTTACATAATATACAGATTTTTTTTAAATATATTAAAAAATGATATATTTTAAAAAACGATATGAATACACCCACTTACTCCGGTGTCATTTTACACATAAAAGTGAAGTACTAATTCTCGTAAATGTTGTATTTGAATCTCTATCAACCAATCAATTGCTACCATCTAATAGTAAAAGAAACAATTACTTCAGAAAGTGATACGCGTGTATGTAATGTTTAAAACAGCACACAATATAGATGGACACGTGCTGTGTGTCCATAACGTATAAGTATAGATTGTCATGAATGCTCTCACAGCGCTTTTGTAATGGCCAAAGGATTGAATAAAATCAAAACTTCTTTCAACTGATATATATTTATATAAATTTAAGGTTTACAGAGTAAAGTGTTTATGCTAAGGGATTTTAAAAAGACGTATTAAAGCAGTAAAATAAAAAAATTTTCATACAATTTCCACAAAGATTTTACAAATGTAAATTAATTTTACCCTAAAGATTTCTCCATTTCATTTTTTAAAACGTACTCAGAAATTTTGCATTTTAAATTTGATGCATGGAAATATCTGCTTATTTAAAAACTTATATACTGAATATTCGGATCACATTTTGGTGGAGAAAAAAACAATTTAGATATACATTTTCTCCTTCAACTTTGAAATGTCAACGTGGATGGAATAAATAGATGGATAAGAGGTCAAATAAATAATAAATAATCCGATTTTCTCCATTTCTTTTGCATTTAAACCCCACATCTCTCTATTCCTTCTTAGAAAAATACAATTTTCAATATCTTCAAAAACCATCACTTCTACGCGAATGAAAAAGAAATATAATCCAATTTCTAAAGTACCTGAAATTGATGTTAGTAACTTTTTGAAGAATAGAAAATTATTTTGCAATTAATTTAGATGCGGCTCTATTTTCATTAAAAATTTCTAAAAGCTATTCTCTCTTTAGATAAATACATAAACGATTTTTAAATAGCTTTTCAAAGAGGAGATATCTTTCCGTGATATTTAACATTAGACAACATTGAAAAGAAAATGTCTCATTTACCTCGGATTTAAATGTAGCAAAATAGTAAACTTTGATACTTGAAAGGAAAAAAATTAAAAGATACCTCTCGTTATAGAAAATACTATCACATTTTAGATTAGCGATATATTTTTACGTATTTATGTTTATGTCTTCATAGTATGGCTTAGTACTAATTTGTGTGGAAATCCTAAAGGATCTTGAAAATTTAAAATAATAAAAAAATAAATTATGTTTGACTTAAATATTGGTCGAGACAGGAAACATTTCATTACTTTACACCTGTGTTCTTATTTTATCGGTTTCATTTATGAAATTTTTTTATTTTAATCCGTGGTCGACGAAGATTTACTCGGAGAATGTTAACTAGCTCCAAAAATTGCTCATATATTTACCAGGTGTTCCGAAGTTTAAAGATAAGTGGATGCGAGGTAAAAGTTGGGTTCATATCTATTCTGGGGGGGGGGGGAGTTCCCTACCACTTGGTTAAGTGAGAACGGGCCCTTGAAAATGCGGAAAATTGTCACCCGCATGACATTATCAGCTAGAGTGACCTACATGTTTTTGCTAGCCTGATTAATAACTTGTAACGGATTTATAGCCGAGCAGCTAGTATGGAGGATATAACCCTCGGCTTGTAACCAAGTGGGTTCGGCTTCGAATCCCGAGTAAGGTATGGTTGTACTTTCTTTGGGAAAATAAGTTGGAATTTTCCCTTGTAATGGATTCGAAAGGAAAGCAGCGCACCCCTTCTGTTATATGCTGGGATCATCATGTGTAATAAATGTGTATATTCTTCTGTTAGTATTGTATGAATTTTGTTCTTTACATGTATTTCGTATGTATCCCAGGATAAAAACACATGGCGACAACAACAACAACAGGTCTATCGGCGTTCTTTCCACTAATAGTCCTCTAGGAGATTATTTGGGTCTTTAAAAATTATTCTATTATAAACCTTCCTCCAAAGAAGATGTGATTATGTAATTTAAGGGACTTGCATATAAATATTTAATTTTTGAGTTAGAGACAGAAAAACGTTAGACTGCTATGCTATAACAGGGATTAATTAACGTGAAATGAGGCGTGAGCACTTCGTAGCTTATTTGTGTAATATTAAAATTTACGTATTGGTCAATTAAAGATTAAACTGTATTATGTCGCTTGGGATTAGAAGGTGCATTGCCTGGTCGTATGTGGTCTGATTTATTGTTAATGTCCTCTAATATCTCGTCTACCTCACTATTTCTTTCCATATTTAGTAAATGGTGCATTTCTTAACTTGGGTTGTAGAATTTGTGTCATCGTTGGTAACTGTGAATAAATAGGAGTTATTTTGAAAAAGGCCAACCTTCATTCCGACTCTCCAACACTAATGGACGACGTGAGCGTCCATTAGTGTTGAGATTATTACACATTATGTGACTTCTTAAGATCACGTTAGTGAAAAAATTACTGTGAATTTATGGTACTTGCAGTCATAGTACCTAATGGTGTGATGGAAGACTTAACAAAGGTGTTTTTTTAATGAAGATGTTTTTTAATAAAAACAAAATTTCTATGACTGTTAAGTATAGAAAAGAACAAGTGTTCTACCATTTTGGAATCTTCAATCGGCCAACTTTTGATAAACTTGCCTGGGTTCAAGTGTTATAGTTTTCCTTTTATGAAGAGTCTAATTTAGGTGACAACTTTTTCTCAAACCCTAACTCAAATAAATTGCATTAATCTTAACTAAACGAGCAAATCTTTCTTTCTTAATTGTTAATGTTTAATACTAAGTTTATCTAAAATCTAATTAATGAAAAAAAATAGTGTAAAATTGTGAAATCTGGGGACTTTGTAGATTAAAATGTGATGGAGGGTGTCAGTTTTCGACATTTTTAAAAATGAGCTCATCCTCATTTAACGAAGTGATAGTGGCTTTTTTTTTATCCCGGAACAGATATGACCCGACCTTTAACCTCGTGGCTGCTATATAATCTTTTAATTACAGAAAATCATGTATATATAATTAAAAATAATAAAATTTAATCATATAATCCAAGAAAGGTAAATCTTTTTTTTCTATAGTTTTTATTTTGAAAAACTATTTATTTCTATAGATATTAACTACTTGATTTAAATATTTCTATAAAACATTTTTTTTAAAAAAACTTTAATTATTAAAATAATTTTGATTTTTTCACTTGGTTAGCACTACAAGAAAATCACTTATATTTATGATGGTATATACTATTAAGATATTAAGGTTTTGTCAAATTGGAAAGTAATAAATGCATACATAAATCTACAGAAATATTATAAATTATAAACCACGTAACCACTTTCACGTAATAAATATTCAGAAAAATTTAAATATATGAAAGAACGAGCGTGTCCAGACGAAAGAAACGAGTCCCAGTACCATAAAGTTCTTTATATGCCATGGTAGGTCTGTCTCCAATCCATGAAGGAGGTTCTTATTTTTGCCTGAAGGGCATGCTTAACCCTCCGTTAGGCAAGCGATTTTCTGAGTTGCAAAGTAAAATTAATTTTTGTATCGCGTCCAACGGTGAGCGGGAACGCACCCCTCTTTCTTCCATCTGTCTTTTGTCTCTCACATAAGGATTCAATGCTAAGGATGCGGTCAACGCTTCTCAAACTGCGGGGCGTGCCCCCTAGGGGGCGTGATAACCCTAGGAGGGGGGCGCAAGAATTTTAAAAAGTCGAAAAAACAAAAGGTTTTTTAAAAAGTTATAAATTTATTGAAAGTAAACAAAATACATTCTGACTTAATAAAAAATAAATAAACAACATTTGTACTGATGTAATACACTTATAAATGTATATGTACTGCAAAATGTATTTTACAGTTAATTTAACAATACTAAGTTAAGAATAAGTTTAATAATTACCATTGACCATACAGGCTTTTCATATATAAAATTATATTCCGAACATTAACGATTATCTTGATAATTTGTAAAGTTTCTATTTAATCCTTTATTTGCTGATTAAAGTTTCGGGATTCGCTCCCCAATGCAGCCGTTTTGCACGTATACAAACATATGTGGGGTATTGGGGGTGGGTGGGGTGGAGACACAGAATAAATAAGAAAATCCTCTGAAATAAGTAAATCCTTCGCAAACCCTGTCAAGCTCATTTTATTGCCCTCCAAAGCCTTCGGAATAATTTTATAGATAGCAGTGAGCAGAAAAGAACGTTTTTCGGAAAGACGTATATATACGTCCAGGGCAATTTACACACTGACTGAGCGAAACGTTTATATACGCCGAAAACGAGTAATATGTTAAAGCTATTGCATGGAGGGGGGCGCAATGCAATTTATGATTGAAAATTGAGTTGCAATTATTGAAAGATTGAGAAGCACTGGGTCAACCACTTCACGTTTTGGGCGACTTTTGCTTTTAAATCTGATAGATATTTCACGCTTAAAAACGTAATTTTTAATATAGTTTTCAATTTTACACTAAAATAACTTGAAACAAGAAGTTGGCAACTTCTTTAAGATGTTTTTTTTTTTTTTTTGCTGGGAAATGTGATGCATGGGAGAGATACTGTGCGAAGAGTCCCTGAGAGTAAAATTCACAAGCCTTTTTCCTTACGGCTAAGGAGTGAAGAAATATCTGCTGTACAATGCTCTGTTATGACGAAGAACCAACAGAAATTACACCAAAAATCGAAAAGAGTAAAAACTGTTCCCCATATCAAGAGATCAAGAAAGTACTATTAAAAAATTGTGTTGAATAAAATGCGAAAAATTCATGTGAATTGAACATTGTAAGATGATTTTAGGAGAATGCAACAAAGGATCTCAAAATGTAAATAGGTAGAGGTGACTGTGTTAACTAACCATTACCTATATGATGTGTGTGTGTGTGTTTGTTTAAATTGAAATTTCTGGTCATGTCTTAAAAAATATTTACGATGTGCGTAAGATATATACTATGTACCTTACAGAGTCAAGTTAATACCGACATAATTTATTAAAGGTTCTTTCAGCATTAAGTATAGTTCCTATTCCAAGCCTTTTTAAGTGGCCCAATCATGGCCGATTGCTCAGAGAAATAGAATTACTTAAGAACATTGTGTTAAAAATTTGGTGTGGAATTCTTGTCAAGAAAGCAAATACATCAATTCTTCTTTTTTTGCTGTCTGTGTCGTTCGGGTACGAATTGAAATTCTATTTGGAATGGTTATGGTTAGTGATAACAAACAACATTGGAGTAGTTACAGTTTGATGGATGGAACTATTTTTTAACTATCTTTTATATCGAGCAAGCGAAAAATATTCGAAGAAAATATTTCTCAAGACGATTGGGAGGTTGACTATTTTGTAGTGAAAAACAAACAAATAGTAATTGTTTGATTTGTCACGAAAGTGCTATATTTAAAAAATACCAATAAACAGGAATCACATTCAATGGCATTTTTCTTCTAATATCTCTTTTAAGAGGTGATAATTAAGCATTTTTAAATAATCTTTGCAACAGCAACAAAGTGTTTTGCCATTGGTAATATCACAGCGGTAACTAAGACATATAATGAAGTTTGTTATATTATCGGTAATCGTATTAAACAGTTTACAGGTGCAGAAATTGTGAAGGAGTGTTTCTTAAATACTTTTAATTTAGTGTTAGTAACAAAAATAAATATAAAAAATAATTAAAAAAAGCAAAACAAGAGTTATAGCATTTTGAACAAATTTTCGCATTTTGTATTTCCAATGTTATATCTTGATCTTAAAGCATTTCTCTCTTACCCCTCCCCTATTTTTTCTCATATTGTAGTCCACGTGAAATAAAAAACATATGTATGCGGCCCACGTAAAATAGATGACATATGTATGGAGGGGCCTAGCAGAAAAAAAAGTTGAGTACTCCTGCTCTATCTCATGAATTAACAACATGGATTTAGTCTAATGAGAAATATAATCTTATAAACTGAAATATTTTTTTAATATTATTCAAAAGCTTTCTTCTACAAATAAGGAATAATAATAATTTTGCAATTTTTGTGAACAATTGAGCCACTTTTGTAAAACATAATCGCTATTAATCTTGAAAATATCATAGACTTCTCGCATGATTTTTTTGTATTAAATAATTTTCATGTGTTTTGATTTTTATATAGAATGTATATTATTATATAATTTTATTATGAACAACTCATGATAATAAAACAAGTTATGCAATAGTAAAATTTCAATTTGGGCCTATTCAATCATGGAGAAATTAACTTATAAGAAATAAAACTTAACTTAAGAAATAAACACATTTTTTAATACTTTTAAGATGATAAATTTAACTAACATTCATAAGAAACTCACCATCCTGATTTAAAAGAGAAGTGTTTTTTCAAAAAAACTAAACCAGTGCTTCTCAAACTTTCACTAATGGCGACCCAATTTTCAATATTAATTTTTCTCGCAGCCCCTCCCCCTCTTACACAATAATAATTTGCTTTGACGCAAAAGCTACAATACGATCTTAATTATAAACCGTACAAAATAACAATATACGTATTAAATTTTGTATTTGCTACCTTTAAGTAATAGGATAAGTATTGTTATTTTTCTTTTCTCTAATTTTTATATTGGAACAGATTGCAAAATGATATTTAATTAAAAATTTATATTGTCCATCATCCATTTCGAAAGGTATAAATATCATTAGAAAAAGAGTCTAGTCTGTGTTGCTATCTATTATATCCATCACATTTGGCATTAATATTTAATGCGAGAAGTCTTCAAAATGATTTAATCCGGAAGAGCAGGTGCGCACTCGATACTGACGTTAATAGTCGCGCAAGGTGACTGAGGTTTTTTTTTTTTTTTTTTTTTTTAAAAAAAATTATTTTTATTGCATACAATAAAAATCACAATTATTGTGAATAATGTAACTAAGAGAAAATATACTTGCCTATACTTTCAAGAACTTTTCATTTTTTTCTTTGATAATTTGAGAAAAAATCTATTAAAACTGAACTAAAATGTTCGAAAGTACGTAACCATAATAAAGGACACAGATCATAGACAATTTTCGCTAACATTACAGGAATGATATTTGCAAGCAAAACAGTCCTATTTTGTTCAAATTATTGTAGTTCTGTTGTCCTTTAACTTAGAGTCCCTCACTTAAAAGTGCATTCAATATAAAAATATGGATGTTAGTTCTAAAAAAGAATTGTGTAAAACACGTATTTCAGCATGCTTTTTATGTTTCAGAATACGCATAAAAATAAACCTTTGCTAAATAATCCTTCAAAGTGCTCTCTGGGCTTTTCCACATATCATATAACTTTTTCACCTGTAAAAAAACCACATCAGAAATAAATTATTTACAACTTCTCTAAATGAAAAACAAAAACATAAAAGAAGGGACAGAACTAATCATATCAATAAGTTCTAAGGTCAAACGATGATCAGGAAATCTGCTTTCTGGGTGAAAAGTGAATAAATCTTCATTTTCTTTCTACAGCTAACGTACAGTGTTTCAATAGTTATAACAGTGATGAATTTTTTATCTTAGAATTTTTGTCTGGGTCTGAGTTTTGTTTTCTTCTGAAAGAGTAGTATTTTAGTTTTAAAAAGAAAACGCGAAATAAAAAAGTCTCTCATCGTGGGATTACAGCAATCAAAGTGGAAGCTTATTTTTGATGAAGTAATATCGCCAACTGATATACATAAACTTCATCAGTGTAAATGTGTATTTTTTTTAAAAAAAATGTCAGAAAGTATTCGTTCCAGTAAATTAATTTTTAAACCTTTTGTTTTCGATTTGCTTGCACCCCTCTTGTAGGGTTATCACACCCCCATAGGGAGGCACGCCCCGTAGTTTGAGAAACGCTGAACTAAACTGTATGAAATGCATTAAACTAATATGTGTTTTGGGCAGCATTTTAATTACGAAATTTTTAATTGGTATAAATCACAATTCTAATTGTATACATAATATTTCCTTTCATGTAATACATTTTATCTTGTATTTTTGTTTCCCATTTTGCAAAAAAGTTGAATTGAGTGGAGGAAAAGAAAAAAAAACACTTACTGTGTGTGTGTGTCTCATGTTTAATCTATTTTATTATTTTACAGTTCTGAGTAAAGACTAAATAGAAAAAAAACCAGCAGTATGAAGATATATTTAGTTTCAAACTATTACACAAATGGATGTAATTTAAAAATTCTGTAATTTCTACATAAGTAAATGTACTTTCTTAAAAAAATGTTCAATTATAGAAAACCCAGACAAAATTTTAAAAATAATTTTATGTATGGAATTATATACATGGATTTAATGTTACGGGATTCATTTACATATTTTTGTACTGAAATATTTCATACATTAAACATGCATATTTTATTGATGAACAAACGGTGATACGAAAAGTACAGCACAAACACAAACATACAAACGTATGCATATTTAAGACAATCACAAAGACATTCATTATTCGATCATGAGATCTCGTCAATTTACAGTCTTGTTCAAGTGGTAATTATTAAAATCGTAAGATTTTCAGTTAAAGCTATTCTGGTTGGTGCGATTATGAGGGTGATGCAAAATTGCATCCTGATATAAAAAACACTGATGTTTCAGTTTTGGAGAGATAAGTTATGGTTATTTCCCGTTAGACTCGTAAAATGGAAATTAATTATCATTCGAAGTCTCGGAGGGCTCAAAACCAGTATGACTTAAAATTCCTTAATAAAAAAAATAAGTTAATTATTAAATGCATGCATAGTAAAAAAATGGTCCACATTTTCTTAAGTAGTACTACTAAATATCCCAAGCTACCCGATTTAAATTATTTATTAAATTTTAGCATAGTTCACTACTATGCTGAATTCACACCGGGAAAATTTTCCCACAAGCTTTTAGAGTTTCGCTTATAAAATTTTCTTTTCCTTTCCAATCTTTCTAAGAGATCTCTTTAAATGGAAATGCACATCCATTCCTATGCGAATCGTAACAATTTTAGCAATTAGCGTCGGTGGTGGAAATATCTGTTTGATGGTAATTCACTAGAGAAATGCGGTTGTTCTTAACTTTCTTAGCCTTTGAAATTATTTAGCGCAGGAAGTAATGGTTTGAGTTAGATTGAAAAATTCCAATTCTTTTCGAGACAACAAGGGGTTGTTTGAAATGGATATCACTGAAACACTTAGGATTGATGAGGTGTGTTAATGTTTAATGATTAAGGACCACATATTGAATACTCTTTGTTTTTTAAATGTATTTATATTTACCCTCTATCACACATTAAATGTGATCAATTGGATATGTAGAGTAAAATTTCTATATTTAATACATTAATTTCGGAATATTTTCAGTATTTTCGAGTCAGCAAAATGTAGATATTATTTTACACAATCTTTATTATTTAAAATAAAAATAAGTGCTTTTTCTCAGAATTTAGATTCATAATTTGCAAATCAAAAATATGTTCTAGTTTTCCTGCAGAAATTACATGTTGTTTATTGAAATTCTTTTTTCGTTATTTCGTATAAATTGTATACGTGAACAATAAAATCTTAAAATTAATTATAAATTCCGTGTTTTTACTTTGGTGTTTTTCTTTTAATTTCTCTATACGCATTCGAAAATGAACATTTAACATCTGGAATACAAAATGGCAAGAGGTTTTGTTAAATTGAATGAAATTATTTCTTTTATGAATGGAAATCAAAATAACAGAAATGGGTGTTTAAATGATTGTAATATTTAAATAAAACAGCTGAAAAATGAATAACTTGGCAGAGCATTAAGAAACTTTCTATAAAATAAAGAAATGCACTTAAAAGAAAATTTCATACAAAACAAATCTAACTATCTGCATTCTTAGATATACTGCTCAATTATCTAGAAGCTGAAATGAAAGAGCAGTGTGCTTTAATTTTTTATCCAACGAATAAAATATATTAATTTTTATAATTTTGTCAAATATACACAATAAAAACATAATGGTCTTACATATGTATTTTAAATAAGCAGGGGAATTTAGTTTTTAAAATAAATTTAGTTTAAAAATTAGAAACAGGGATTGAAAATTTTTTTAGCTGGTAACTTTCTTCTGTAATCAAAACACGATTGAATAATATGTAGGTTTTCAATTTAAAGAAATAATGCAAAAGCCATTAAATATTTAATGATTCTGCCAAAATATTTTAATAAATACATGTTAATGAAATTTCTCTTTCTTCTCACTTTTCTTTACATTTACCTTTCATTCGGCAGAGTAAGTTTGTAATTAATCCAAGGGTAAAAGAAAGAACTGAATAGTCTACGGTAAATAATTACTAGTTTAAAGAAAATATTCTTAAAAAAATATTATTAATCTAGTTATTTACTGTTATCATCACTTGTACGAGGTGCATCCAAAAAGTAAGTTTCCCTCTTTTTTTAAAAAAAAAGAACTCCCACTTTCAAGAACATATTTACTGGTAACAAGGGCATCAATATTTTAGCTATTTTTCAACATAGCCACTACCAGAATTCAGAAATTTGTCGAATCGTGGGAACAACTTTTGTATCACTCTGTCGAAGAACTCTGCCGACTGTGAATTGGAATCAGCGTGTGACCTAGGTCTTCAGCTATTCGTCGTTGCCAAAACGCTCACAGGAGGATAAGAATTTCTTGAGGTGCAAGAAAAATCGTGAGGAGCAAGATCAGAGCTGTAGGCAAACGACTCCCAGCCAAATTCCGTCAAAGCAGCTGTTGTGTGTCGAGCCGTTTGTGGACGAGCATTGTCGTGAAGGAGCACAACACCTGCATTAAGCATTCCCCACTTCTTGTTTTGAATGGCAAGTCACAGTTTCCGCAGTGTTTCACAGTAACGGTCACCGTTTAATGTTTCACCAAGTGGAAGGAAGTCAATGAGCAGAATGCTCTTCCTGTCCCAGAACACCGGGCACATCACTTTCCGTACCGACAGCATCTGTATGAATTTCCTCCTGACCGGAGTACCACTATATCACCAATGCATTGACTGCTGCTTGGTTTCCGTGGTCAAGTGCGAAATCCAAGTCTCATCACCCGTGACGATTCTGTCGAGGAAATCGTCGCCGTCATCGTGATATGTCGCAGAAATGTCAGCGCAGCTCCTAAGCGCTGAAATTTGTCTTCGGGTGTCAGGTATTTCGCCATCCACCAGGTACACAATTTTTTTAATAGTGGGTGCTTAGTAACAATCTCATGCAACAAGGATCGCTATATCAGCGGAAATTGGCTGCTTAGCACCGTAATCGTGAAGCGACGGTTCTCCATCACGCACTGCCTCACAAGATCAACATTGATGAGGAACGGTCACTCACTGCTCTCTTCATCATGGACGCATTGACGACTCTCTGAAAACTGCCTACACCAGCGAGGCACCATCTGATTACTCATTAGCCCATTGACCTGACAGAGCTGATGAAGAATTTCAATAGGCGCAATGCTTTATGCATTCAAGAACTTTATCACCAACCGAATTTCGCAGGCGGCGGGAGAAGGAACAAGAGTTTCACACACACACAATTTCGGACCACTGCTACCACGCTTCTGTCACGAGGCGGAACCTTTCCGGCTCTGGCATATGATTGACACGTCATAGATCTGTTATGCATGCGCAATTCACACGGCAAATTACGTTTACTTTAAGGCGTTCGGCACATAAAATTTTGAAAAACTATCGATTTTCCCTTTTTTTATGTTCTTTAAAAGTTTAAATAATCCTGTTTAAAATGATATATAATATGAGAAAATACAATGATTAGAAGTATTTTTTTTAAATGAAGCTACTCCTTGGCACGCAGTGAAAGAGCTCTGATAGGAGCACATATGTTTCCCCTTGCATAAGTTTCTGATGAGTGCGAATCCTTATGATGTTTTTAAATTTTTTTGTTTATTATTAATTGCTTAATCATTAGGTGTTTAAAAATGTCATAAACCTAAAGTGAATATTTTAGAAATTCTGCATAATTTGACTTTTTATCTATGAAAGCTTTGATTTAGGAGATATAATTTTCTTTCTTTTTTTTATTGTTTCCTTTTATTTGTTTGGGTTAATGACATTTATAATACTCTTTTGTAAATATTTTTTAAAAAAAATAATACTTTTTGTTGTAAATAAATTGAAAAAGCAATTCATAAGATTTCCAGAGAATTTTATTAGATATTATCAATAAGATAAAAATTGAGATATAATAATTGTACGATATACTATGCATGTTGAATATTGGCAGTTAGATCCTTGATTTGTCCTTATAATATAGTGTTACTTTCAGAGACTGATTTATATAGCAGATCATGAAATGATTTTACTTATAGTGCATTCATGTAATGTTAAAATTAAGTGTCAATAAATGATGTTCATTAAAATGAGTATGAGATTATTAAATAAAACTGTATACGAGAAATTTTCACAAAAACAATTAATTTGTTCTACAACAAAATAATTTTATTAAAAAGCCTATTTCTTTAAATATGCTTCTTAATTTATTCAAAAACGTCCAATTACTTTATTTCTGAATGTTGGAGACATGCCTTTTTAAGAAATTTCAAACCTTTTGAAGGGTAATAATTACAGTGTATAAAACATATCAAATGTTTGTTTTTATAAGATTATTTCAGATAGCCAAAACCTTTAAATGATGTTAAAAGCGAATTTATTTCCATCTCATTCTTTGATGTGCAACATTTTCATACTTTTACAAAATAATTTTATAGATGTGTGTATAAAGAGATATCTTTTGGTAATGTGAATCTTGGTTTGCTTTAATAACAAAAATTAAAAGGTTAAGTGAAAGTGGATCAAAATTGAAGATTTCAGTAAAATAAATTTTCTTTTTAAGTTTTTATCTTCATGAATTTAAGAGAATGTTAATATAAAAAAGCCCATTCTATTGTTTATATCAATTTTCACAGTAAAAAAACAATACAGCTTTATGGAGTTATTTAATTATAAGATATTACTACTTTTTTACTTCTTATATGGAAACACTCAATAAGAATTATGTTGCAATAATTTCAATCAAATCTATCTCAAAAATTGTCTTAAAATATATGTATTATCTTATTAAAATATTGGAAACATACATTCAGAGCATACTAAATATAAATTTATTTACATCCTTCCCTGTACCTGAATCGAATATTTCTTTTTTTTTTTTTTTAATATTTTTTATGGGAAATGGGCGCTTGTAAACTTCCGAATCCAGGACAGTTGTATCCAATTTTTTGCTGTATGTTCTGGTTCCCCAAATGTTTATCACAACTGTTATTTCTTCAGTTGACCAAAGCACGTATTCGACAACAGCAGCCATCTTGAATCTCTGGCGCAATACATCATGGGAGAATTAGAAAGCGCCCCCGCATTTACCCGCAAAGTACGTGGTCGGAAGCTGGTACAAAATTTACACCTGCATTTCGAGCCGGCAAAATACCGGGTCGTCGTGTAAACGGGTCCAAAGCGGATGCGATCCTGGATTTTGCTGGCGATTTTCGCTCATGTAAACGGGGCCTGTGTGCCATGCTTCAAAAAACTATATACACGTAGAATTCGTGTAGCCTAACGAAAGCATCTTGAGATCCCAAAGGAAAGGCAAAATGGTTAAAAATAATGAAAAAAAAATTAATACAGTCTCTTGTACAAGGCAGAGAGCAAAAGAAATGCCTCATATGCTTCTGGAAAGTATTGAAAAAAGTAAATGCTCAAAAAATTACAAATTTTTACTTTAAAGCCAGTTTTCTCAAAATGTAATATTTTTCATTTTATGTACTTTTTTCTCAAAAACTACTTATCATCCTCAAAATTTCACCGAGCAGACTTTTAATATGTTTACACATTTCAATGGAAGGAATTTGATATGTCTAGAAAATAGTTTTAGATATGACCATTTTAAACTAAATTTTAGGAGAAAAAATTGGACCATGTTTAAAATATTTATAAATAATTTTAATTGTTAATAAAAAGACAAAACCATTCGTTAAAGTGTTATTGATAATACACATAACCTACTGTAAAAAAGTTATTCAAGAGAAGTAAGTAGTTTCTGAGAAAATGATAGATAAACTTACGCAATTTAACATAGGTTCATATTGACGTGCCGGACCCCCTTCAAGGGGAAAACATCGGGAATCTTATTTTCTGGATGCGCCTCGTATATCGTTCTTAGAGAACATTTTATAGACTTTTCGGATGAAACTTATATTTTTAAATTTGGTATTGAACAAACTATTTTGTTATATGTTTTTGTTTAATATGTCAAGTTTTAAGCAATTATTAATAACCAGATACATTCATGGACAAGAAAATTAGTGCACCAAGAAATAATTACGGGATCATAATTAAACTTGGCATCAAGGTACATAACACAGACAAATGCAAATTATTAGAAATGCAGCGTGATTGCGCATTACATATAGACGGTAGAGAGAGTTCAACGTCGTTCTCTAAAGGGTATAAAACAGGTAACAAACGCTTGTTTGCGTGTGCTGAATCATTAACAAAGGATAAAACTGAGGTAGACATGCCATTACACCTTTTTCGAAGAAAATATGAGCAGCTGTCGCATATTGAGAGGGGAAAATCATCAGCATGATGGAAGCTGGGTTGTCAGCTAGGCAAGTAGCTTGTCAAATAAGTTGCTCTGATTGTGTTTTGAGGAGGTGTTGGGACCAGTGGATCCGAGAGATGTGATTTACACGAAGACCAGGCTCAAGACGTCCTCGGTACACCAAGCTCAGAATGCCCTCAATACATCAGGCTCAGGATGCCCTCGACACTCTAATCGTCGGGAAGAACGCTACATTGTAAGAAATGCACTCCTACAGCCAACTGCTTCATCGGCTGCCATCCAGGCACAGGTAGTACCTTCTCTAGGGGCCCCGGTGTCTTCTTGAACCATATGAAGGTGCCTGGCTGAAGGACATTTGGGATCGCGGCCCCCATTACGTCTGCTGCCCTTGACGGCTCCCCCCCCCCATCGACACCTCCGTTGGGAGTGGTGCCGCGTACAAGTAAACTGGACTGCAGCGGAATAGAATCAGGTCGTCTTTAGTGACGAATCCAGATTGAATCTCAGCAGTGATGACAATCGTATTCGTGTGTGGAGACCACGTGGGGAATACCTCAATTCTACCTTTGCTTTACAGCGACACACAACTCCCACAGCTGGTGTGATGGTATAGGATGTCATTGCCTACAATACATGGTCACCCCTAGTATTGATCCGTGGCACCATGGCAGCCCAGCGGTATGTCCATGATATACTTTAACCACATGTGTTGCCCCTCATGCAACGACTCCCAGGAACCATTTTTCAACAAGGCATTGCTCGGCCTCACACAGGAAAGGTTTCACAAGACTGTATCCGCACTGTTACTACAATTCTTTGACCTGCCCTTTCTCCAGATTTGTCTCCATTCGAGCATATATAGTATCATTTGAGATGGCGAGTTTAACGATCTAGGTTCAAGGTTACAGTAAATATGGAACGAAATATCTCAAGACATCATACAGAACGTATGTGCCTCAATGCCCGATTGTATTTCATCGTGCGTTCGCGCTAGATGAGGTTCAACATGGTTTTAAATCCTCCCTTCTTTTGCCTTTTTCTCTGAAAAAAATGATATTTTATTAGTTTACAATTACTGGTTTTCCTCCGCATTAGTACATAATTACTCATAAAACTGAGCTACATGAACCTAAAAAATATCTTCGTTCTATTCATTTTTGATAAAAAGAAGTACTATTAATATACAATCGATAATAAGAACCTATCGCTAATTCAAAGTAAGGGCTCAGTCCCCCAAAAGATATTTCGAACAAAAACTATATTTTGGTGCACTCCATAGTTCTAAGTAAAATCTGCGGCTTCCCAGAGTACAACATGCGATAATTCTAAGTTATCTAAAATAGCTTTCGACAATTCGAACAATCACTATCATGTAGATTCCTGTAGCAAAAAGGTTTGAGCTTACATGTTTTGTGATGTATTGTCTCTGTGTATATCCCCTGTAACATAGCCCCTTTGATGACCATGTGTCTCCCATCCCTTCTTATTTTTTCTGGTTGCTCAAGCAAAAACAAACAAACACTTTTAAAGCTTTCATTCTTTGAGTGTACAATAGACCGGTCGCACTTGTTGACAGCCGTCTATATCTTTCGTTTAAAACGTGGCCTTGTGACACATGTGTTCAGAAAGTTTGGTTCGTTATTGTGAAAAGATGCTTAGAATTGTGTATTTTGCTTCAGAGTGACATAAAGATTTATGACTCATCTGCGTCACATATGGCATGTGGCAGAAAATAGAGCATGGGGCGGAATGAACCATTCCTTAAAGAACAAATAATGTTAGGTACAGTGTCTGTGGGAACCAATAACAGATTAAACAAATTTTAAAGGATAACTGATTTTTTTCGTCAAAAAAAATTAATTATGTACAGAATGCATTCTCTTATAATAATTGTTTTAAATACACACACGCACACTCACACACATAT
>BMAV01004976.1:42733-52737 GCA_019973955.1 Trichonephila inaurata madagascariensis
TAGCGTAATGTCTAGGGGTTTTTTTAGGGTGTATTGGTTAATTTTGAAATAAAATAGACAACATAGTTTAAGAAAGAATCTGGTTGAAAACTAAATAATTTATTATGAATTATAGGGGAGTATTTACATGGGGAATATTTCAAAAGAATAAGAAAGTTAGATAACATTATTTTAAGGAAGGTAATTGAGAGTAAATAGAACTCATTATGGTGCTTAAGACTTACCGCCTGGCTCCGGCGAACGGCGCTGATGCGCGAAATACGACGTTTCCCTGACGAGTGTTAGTGGGCCTCTGTCGAAAAAGGTTGATGTCGGCGTTTTAAAAGGGACGCTAGATGGCGTTGATGTGGAATACTGTTTTGATTAGAATTGTCCACCTCTGGAAAGGGATATGATCTAACCTTTTACAAATGGGATATCCTACATATATATATATATATATATTTGTAGAGTCATTTTATCTATTTAGGTTTCAATGGCATTCAATACCTTTTGTAAATATTTCTAAAGAAATTATCCTTTTTTTAAATATTTTCAAAAAAATTATACTTTTCTTTTGAAAATAAATTTAAAAATCCATTTGTAAGATTTCCAGATAATTTTATTAGATAATATCTGTAAGACATAAAACAATTGAGTACAATAATTGATATATAGTATAAGATATATTATAAACATCGTATTAAACATTAGAAATAGATGTTAAAATTTTTAAATGAACAAAAATATCCATGTTAATTATGAATTTTATTATAAAGTCATTTCCTAAATTGTGTTTATATTTATTGCATGTACAGAGATAGCCTATCTAAAAATAATTAAATATTTGTTGCTGGTAATTAGTAAGAGAATCAGACAATGAAAGGTATAAACATTCATATTTCATTATGGGATCATTTCATATGTGTACATGTTTCTTAGAAATTAAAACGATTGTATGAGTTAGTATGGAGTGATACACTATCTACCTGTGAGAAGTTTTTCAAATCCAAAGTTTCAATTCTATACTATAAGCTATTCTTGTGTGAAAATAAACATAATAATAAAATAAAAAATAAATAGGGACTAAATATAAATATACTAAAAAATAACCTAGAACAAAATAAATATATAAACAAACACCAAATAACTGCCATCAACAGGCTTGGCACATACACTAAATAACACAAATATACTAAAATAAAACAAACATTTTACTAAAAAAATTACTAAACTAACTTTATATCTAATTATTAAACTAGAATAATGTAACAATATAATCATAATAAATAAATATTAAAATATAAAGTTCACGCAATAGATGTAAACAGCTCAAGCATAGGAATTTCACACAATAAAGCAAAGCACTTGTAATTGTTTACCAACGGATCACGTGATTTCGACCTGGCGCCACTTGTCTGCGAAATTCTTCCAATACTAATATTTTCAAACGGATAGAGTAAAATAAGATTCTTGGCGTTTGAAAACCAATGAGCAGTGGTATGATATACGTTCAATTCGTTTAGGCTCAAGGTCCTTAGGTTGAATAGGATGTACACTTAAGAAAATATTTGTCATTTCTGTAGCCATTCTAATATTTTGAGAATTAACAGTTAAGATGTCGCAATAAATGATGTGATATATTGGTAAATATTCAAAATGAATCACAAAACACACTCTACCGAAAATGTCCTCTTAAGTTTTGTTCCTATGGTTTCATAAGTTAAATTCAATGCATTATTTTCTTACTTGCATTGTAATTTCCTTCTTATTTAAAGTAAATTAAATTCTTACCACAATAACTTTAGAAATCTTACATAAATCTAATAATTCTTAATGAATTCCCCTACTAAATAAGTAGTGTAATTCATTAATTAATAATATGTTTAGCTTAGTTATAGGTACAAAAAAAAGCATTCAATTCTTAATTGAAGTCAAGTTCAATCTTTAACTGAACAAGTATAGAATGAAAATAAGAATTTTAACTCAATACTCAAAGGAATACTAATCTTATCAATCACTATTTAAATTTCTATTTTAACTGCACCATATTTTAAAATATCGTGAAATACGAGAGGTGTTAATGGTAGTACCATTTAATTTAGAAGCATGTTAAAGTGATGAGTATGAAATATGAAATAGTAACTAACTCTCCTAAGATCAAATCTGCATTGAGTTTGAATTTTGTTACTACGTCCTCATCATATTACATGACGAGTTAAGTGGATTCCGAACTCCAATTAGTGACACTGCTTTAAACATGACTGGACATATGAGTCTCCATTGCCACAATTCCGTAGTTTCCTTGTGATAGAATTAACTATATATTTCATACTAACATATTAACCTTGCATTATATTATATTGTATTATATATTATGTTACATTACATTAGATTATATTATAAACCATATTATATTATAGTATATACCATATTATATTTATTTACATTATGTTGTATTACTTCACCAAAATAACGTTATATCAGTGGTGCACACAGGGATTTTTCAAAGGGAGGGGGGGGGGGTCTCCAAAGCAAGATTGTTCACCATTCTCGTATCACGCTCTAATATGCCGCTCATCATATTATTTTGATTTTGTCGTTTTTCTGGAACTGAAAACAGTGGAAAATTTATTATTGAATAAATAATCAACATTAATTAATAAAATTAATTATTATTAATAAATACTTAATTAAATTTTACATAATACATGCATAGGATTATAATAAATCGAAAAAAAAAACCTTCAAGCGCCTTGGGAGTGTCTGGATCCGGGGACTACCCCTCATGTGTTACATTATATTATAGTATATTTATTATCATAAAAAAAAATATATTAACTTTTTTTTAACATTCCTTGAAGTATTTCACTTAAAAATTGCAGATATAGGAAATTTATTTAATACTATATAATTCATTAGCGAAAATTTACAACTGGAGAAAACTCCCCCTTTATGCATAAGGACTGAATTTGTAAGGAATACAGCGAAAAAAATTCTTCCAAGCTTATTTTCTTCTTAAAGAGTTTCTATCATCCCTTTAATGCTTTTTTAGAAAAAAATGCATTATCTTAGGACAAACGAAAAAATAACTTTTATTAATTGCATATTGAAGATACATTTTGCTCAATCCTAAATCTAAATGTAAGTAACTGTAATTAATCTGTTATAGAGTTCCTTCTACATTTTGGACTTCTTACATACTTTGGAATTCAAACTTTGAATTTTATATTTGATAAACGTTATTCTTAGATGTGAGCTATAAGAATATTATTTTAATGAATATTTATTTTAGTTAATTCTTTATATTTCATTTAACTCGATAAGAAAAGTATCAATGCTTAAGAAAATATTAAATCACTTTCCATGATAAAAAAATAAGTCACCTTTAAATATGCATCTCATGAATGGGTTTTAAATTTCAAATTACAAATTACTCTCCCTATGCAATTCCCCATGCATTTGAAAGTATAGTCAAAAGGACTATGAAATTACTATAAGCCATATATAATTTATTTCTCTTTAAAAACTTTCTTATTTCACTTTAATCGGAAGTGCACATCCGTTTTCAGGCGAAGCTTGAAAATTTATGCAATTAGAGGAAAAGGTAAAAATTTCAATTCAATGACTGTGCACAAAGCATACAAGATGACTCTATATTTACTCTTTAAAACATTTTTCTAAAGTAGATAATAGTAGGTATTCCAGTTGAAAAATTAGAAGACGATTTTGAGAAAAAGATTTTAAAGCATTTTTTGAAAATGACATTTGTTTATCGTAAAGGGTGTAAGAAATGTTATAAGTTAATTAATAAAAAGATTATGTTGAGTCTGTTTAAGTAATGAACAATTACTGTATCGTTGACGAATGATCAATTAGGGAAGCCCCTAGAAAAATTACATTTGGTTAATGGATTGATTTTGAAAAAAGCTACATTGGGAATGTTTGTTCCCTATTTCAATCGTAATTAGTGGGAATAGTGTTTTGAAAATTACCTTTTTGACTACCGGATAATCACTTTATTTCTCCATATACTTAAAATAGTGTCTTTTTTTAAATGAAGTAATTTGTTTTCCCTAACGCCTTTTTTTCCCCTCATGCCAGTGATTCGGCGAAAAGGCGAACGGACGGTACCATATTCGTGGCGAACATGTAACCAGTTGCGTTACTTGGTGGGTTGCGTCATTCATGCGTGAAGGCTTGAGAATTGCGTCATTTGTGTCTGACGGCTTAGTTGATTTTGCGATAGAAAGCTGGCGCTACGACTGTGGTGCGTGAAAGGTGCGGTTATTTTGCACGACCAATGAAGGAGAGAAGGATTCGATCTGAGCACTTTCCGTTCCGTACGCGAGCACTTTATCGACCACGCCAAAACGATCGTTATCGCGTGATTTTTGGTACTAGTTCATATAAATATCACACAGCCACAGATGGAAACTCAATGAACAGTTTGAAAATTAATAATTGGAAAACGAATATTTTTTTTTTTTTTAACAAATGGTATACTTAAGAGGTAAAGTGATGATAAAAATAAACCACATATTCGCACCGAAATCAGTATGGAAAAATTCGACTAAATTCTGTTTGGAGCTTAGTGATTTAGAAATAAGATACATGGATGCTAAAAAAAAATGTTTAAGTTGTACTTAATGCTCATTCATAAAGGAAGCATCAACGCACTCGAGGACTCATTTCACATAACAGCTGCTTAATATAAATTAATTATGAATGCTATTTGAGACTATTTTTAGCGGCAGATAAAATACATGAAAAAAAGATGACTCATGTGATAAAATAAAATAATTTTAATATGTATATTTCTAATAAAGTAATATTCGTGGAAGAATATACATTGCTGTCGATTTGAAAAATAAATAGTTCGAATAGCATTTTATTAACATTTGTTAATATTCTTCAACAAGACTGATTTGATCATTGTTAACTACGAACTTTGAGGTTACATGATACCTTGGAATTTTAAACAGCAGTCAAATGATGGTGATGGCACCTGAGTGGGGTGACATACTCTTCAAACGTCCATACCAAGTACAAAAAAATAATAACTTTAAAAATCGGATTTAACATGAAAGCCCTTCTGCATGGTGGGTCTGTCACTACACCAAGAATAGGAAACCCCAGCTTCACGCTTGAGATCCTGATAATTTGTCTGCCATGTTGTGTCCACTAATTTAAGGATAATAAAATGATATTGAGGCCCTCTTGTAATAAATATTCCAATATTTGTGTAATAGAGACTTCGTTTGGTTAATGTGCTTTTTACTTTTACCTGTAGAACATAATTTTTACGATTTGAGACACAATTTCATTTCTGATAAACTGAGAACTACGACACGAGTTCAAACGAGCAATTCCAATGTAGCAATAACAGCAATTCTGCAAACTATTTAACTCTAAATAAATAAATAAAAATTACATGAATAAAATATAAATGAATTTCTGTTCACTTTTATTAACTTCTTCAATAATTAACTTCTACAATGATATATTTATATATATTATTGTAGAAGCTGATATTGAAATATTAATAAACGGTTGTATAAAATTTTTACTCTTGAAGAGAGCTGAAAGTAAGGAAAAAAAAAATCACTTTTTTCCCCCTCCAATATGACCCGTACAAGTGGTGGTTTTTCAATTATTGCTTAAAAACCTTGCTAATCGACTCATTAATTATTCTACATAATTAATGAAGAAGCAATTTGCTTTTTTTTTCTGGTAAAAGTATTTAATTTCGCTATAAGCATAACAAGTAAAAATTTTAAATATTTCTTTCAAAAAAATTGAGATTAGACTTATTTATGTGTTATTTTTAAAGCAAGTTTCGTAAATAATGTGCAGAATTCTTTTTTTTTAAAAATTCTCTATTTCTCCTTAGGGAGTATATGTATGTACATATATATGAAAATGAGAGATAAATGAACAAAAGGTCCTCAATGACTCATTATTTTTTAATGAATATTTTTTAGAGAAACTAATTACCGCATTTACTTAGAAATATATTTATTATTAAATTTATAATTTTCCAAAGTATGAAGAGTATATTTAATAATAAATATAACAATAGTACACTGTTAATTTTTTGTCTACTATAATTAATAGTTAGAAGTAATTTAACGCAATATTTTCCCTACATATGTATTTTTAGTAAAAATACGTAAACCTAATTAATTATAATTCAAAAAAAGAAAATAAAAATTTGTTACTTTTGTACTATTCTACATTTGCAATGTATTTATTTCCTATATAAGAATCATTTTTAAATTTTTAAGTAAGGTAAACATAGTTCAATAGACTTTTGAGCTGAAATTAATTATTAAATTTCAGATTACGATAAAGTAGTTAAATATTAGGAACTTGACTTGAGAAAATTGTTTTTTAGTTAAATCTGTTATAAATAAAATGAAATGCAATTATAATATATACTTTTTATCGCTTTTATTGCATTTAAATTTCTATAAGTAGAAAAAATGCTTATTGAATATTTCTTTTCAACTTACGAGGATTTATTATGCTAAAGAAATTTTTTTAAGGAATGTAATTGTCAAGTAATTTAATGAATTCGAACACACAATTCAAAAATATTTTTTTAATGCTAATATAGTTCCATTAATATCTTATGAGCAAAGTTTTAGAAAACAATCCAACACACACATACATGTATGCATAGGATATGTTAGATTGATGTTTCTGTAAAAATCTAGAAGACTCTAGGATAACTACATAGAAAATTGTAGAAATTCGAAAAAGATGATTTCTGGTATGAATAAGGATGATGCACAGACGCAGCATTAAATTAATTGTTACAATAAAATTTACTTAATTCGAAGAAAACTCCATGATAATTTAAGATTTTCTCCGAAAGTACTTACCTTTTGATTCCATGGAACGTTTCATACATTTCAAAAGGAATTAACTAGAAAAGCAATGATAGGTGTATGTATCAAAAACCTTTTTTACTTAACACAGATATATGATACATACATAAAACTTTTTTGCAACTAACTTTTAAAAAGTAAAATCAAATGTTTAATATTAAAAAAGAATAATTACTAGGAGTGCAATATTTATTGGTGATGTAAATCGCTTTTTATCTTTTATGTCATTTTATTTTATATTTAAAATTTTTTTTTTTAAATATTCCTTCTGACAGAGCATTTCCTGTTGTTTATCGTTACGTTAATTGAGAGTGTATTGCGTCTTAAATTGCTTAATCAAAATAAAAACTTGAAAATAAAGTGAAGTATATCAGTATGTAAAGTATAGTTTTCATTTTAATTGAAGAATAATCCAATTTTTTTTCACAATAAAATTAATTTCATTAAAATTGAAATTGATTAGTGCATAGCTCTTATAAAGTTAATTTAATCTTGTTATATATATATATATATATATATATATATATGTATATATGTATTGCATTGGAAAATAGGTACGAAAGTAATATAAAAATTACGAAACAAAAACTTCAAGGGTAATGTTTCTCCTCTAAATTAAAATTACTTTGAGGTAACATGCAATATTGGGAATCCTATTTACAGACACAAGCACAAAATATAAACCAAAAATTGTTTATTTATAATATATAGTATACTGTATTACAATTATGTGTGTGTGTGTTGACTATAATTTCTTGAGCTAACATCTATCTACAGTAATTCTGTCAAGCAGTTACTGACCAGGAAAAACATTACTTTTTTAGGACAACCTCCTTATTTAGCTTATTTGGCCCTATGAAACTTTTTTTAATTTCCTACAGTTAAATTTTGCAGAAAGGGAACCCATTTTATCTCAGTGCAAGAGGTTTATGCAAAAACGAAAAATCTTCTATAGACATTCAAAAACCTGGTTCCAACAATGGCAACACCTAATGCAGAAGTGTGTGAATGCTGAAGGGAACTACTTTGAAGGTGATACTGTCACGGAGAACTGATTCTGTAAGTACAATGATTTAATGGATCAGTCTCTTTTTTATTTTTTCTGTCACACCTCGTATGCTTTCAATTCATCATTGGTTTAATGTCCACTATTAAAAGACATATAAGTATACAATCATTCCTACACTCGCCGTATCTTTAAGAATATAAACTGTAAAATAATACTTGAAATGTATAAATCCTATTCAAAATCTTGTCTACTAAAAGATAATTTATACTTTCTTATATACTAGTAAAAATAGTTATTTTAATGTTAAAGTTTTTTAATTGTGTTTTTCAAAATTCATTGCTCTCAAATCTAAGAATGCTTGTTGAAGTCAAGAGCTAAATGTACACTTATTATGCAATGACATGCTTTTTCTAAAAATAAGACAAGTTCTTTTTATCAATACATTTTCCTCTTCTTTTAACTTATTCACTACTTCCGTCTCATTTAAGACATCATCATAGTTGATCGTATACATTTTATTCGACTGAATGCATCTTTGCTAAAAAGCCTTTTTGTAAACTTTTAGTGCTCTTTTTCATTTTCAATAACCAAGCTTTTGGCAGAAAATCAATGATAAATGGCTTTCTCTTTTACATTCTTTTCAAAATGATTTCATCGATGCAGAAGTAAATATAAAGGTATTTTTCTCTCCTATTCCTTTCACTCTCAGTTAAGGCAATCAAATATCTTTGTATTTTTTTTTTCATATAAAGTTCTATTTCCTATTTTCTTCAAGAACTAAGTAAGACAGAGAAGAAGCATATAAAGTATTTCGTCATATTATATGAAATATTTCAAGTTTTATTCAGAATATTTAAATTTAAAAAAGTTGTGGGGAATGACTTTGACATATGTATTTCCACATATATAAGGGCATGTGCAATAATAATTTTGTGTTATAAAAGAGGGATATTTTACATGGTATATAGAGAACAGGGATATTTATTAAACGTTTTTAATACTATTAAATTGATAGAAATTGAAACTTTCGTATAAGCCAGGGATGGTCAAAAGGCGTCTCTTTGCATAGATAGCTGCTGCTCTTTAGGTTACTAGCCATATGAATTATTAAAAAATAACTATATTCGTTGGAAGATATTGTTTTCCTTTCTTTTTGTTTACCTTTAAAATAATTCACTGAAAATATTTGTATAATTTACGTCTACAAGTAAACATTTGGGTGGCTTAAGATTTCCGTATTAAATCGTTTCCAATAACAAAATGTATTGACATCCAGTAAAATCATTAAAATGAGTTCTAAAGCAGTAAAATTCAAATTTATTGGTAGAAATTCCGCAATTAGAAAAATACTCCGTAACCTGGTTTACGTTAACGTTTATTTATTTGCATACATGAGTTATTGAGAATTGCTCAATATATAAGCTAAAGGTACAAAAATTCCTAACAAAAGTGACAAAAATAATTTTCGCATATTGTGACATGCTTAAGGATAAAATAATAATAATAAAAGTAGTGGAAAGGACTTTTATAAGCAGGGGAAATAAAATACAATTTTAATTATTTGTTTTTAGGCGAAATTTCACAATATAGTTCTTACGGAATTATAGATAGTAGCAATTTTTTCACCACTCTTGAAATTTAATTGTCAACATTATATTTTGGCAATGATTACTCTAATAGCGAGTCACTGAAATCAAAGTGCCTTTGTTAGTTCTGAGATTTGGAAGGAATGGAAATTTTTACTTTGTATAAAGCTTTATTTATATATATAAATATTTTAGAACAATTTAATTGGAACACTCGGCAGTCCTGATCACTCTTGCGCACATGTAAGTGGCTCTTTGTAAAAATAGCTCTTTGTGCAAATAGTTATTTCACACCTTAGTTATCTTATTTTTCTGACAACTTGCTCTTATATTCGAAAGTTTACCTACTTCTCGTATAGGTAACTGAAAATCTAACTAACACGTAGGAACGCAATTTTTTAGTTTTTCATGGCAAGCGTTAATCAAATTCAAATAAAACTTCTTTATTTCCAAAAGAATCTAATGTATCAGAAATAAATTTAATAGAAGCTATTTATATATATATATATATATATATATATATATATATATATATAT
>BMAV01004976.1:65592-79919 GCA_019973955.1 Trichonephila inaurata madagascariensis
TGATTAAAGTTTCATTTCTATTAGAACCTTTGGACTAATTTGTTTTAATCCTTTCTAGTTCGCCTTTCTATAAGTTTAAATTTTGTGGAAAACTTTTTGTAGAATGCTTTGTAGTCATTTCATGGGATATTCGTATTTGTTCATTTAAATTATAGTCTTTTTGATTGTATGTAAATCTTTCTAGTGCACAACTGATTTTGTTTTTTATAACGCACTTTGATAATTTTAATAAATGTATGAATCTTACTTTGTATCAGTTCATTTTTGTGTGCCAATTTTCCATAAATACTTTTTAAGAATTGAAGATGTTCCTCATGAAACTAAAATACTTATCTCTATTAAAAAGAGAAAGGAATTATGAACTAAAGTTAAATTTTTCTTTACCTTGCTTAAAATGTAAGTAAATATTAAAAATGGAACACTTTTCGGTCATAAACATTTTTTATTTTTCTTGGATATTTCATTTGCATTTTTTCCATATAGAAGCGCATTGAATTCTTAAGAGTTCAGATTTTTTTTTACATATGCTTTTAGTAATTTCTTTCAAAAACTTCCGATATATATTAACAAAAATTTCTTTATTAAAAATAAACAAGTGTGACTATTTTAAACCTCTGTTTCTTCGTAACTAAAGTGAATTGTTTTTTCTTATTTTATTAGTAAATCATTTTTCTCCAAAACAGTACGAGACTTATAACAATCGATCTCGAATTGTTTTGATTCGGATTCAAGTGATGAGGACTAGATATTTCAACTGGTGCGATAAAACTTCCACCCCACTCCAAAGTGAGAATTTTGAGACTCAAAGGTTAATTTTCCCTACTACACGTTAAACTTAACTGTAGGAATTTTTAAAAACAAGAACCAATATGAAATATTTACTTTATTTAAGAGATAAAAAAGAATGATTACGATTTGTATTATTCACTTTTATTCAGTTATTCTTCATTAGAGAAAGATATCACTATGATCAGAATTTCTTAAATTCTTTTTAATAACAGAAATGTGTTTTTAAATGTAATATTTTGTAAACACAAAAAATAAAGTTTTCAATAAATATTTTTTACCTAACGTTAGCGGATACTTCTTTACGCAAACTGTTTCAACTGAATATTTGAATGAAGAAATACTATTATTACCTCAACAGGGAAATAGCAGCCTGGTTAATTTAAACACCAAGTAACTTTTAGCGAGTATAATGTGGTATCAATAGTTTTGATTAAATTTTTTCAATTTTCCTTAGATAGAGATATATTTTACTGGATTTTTCCTTTATTAAGGAAAAAAGAAAATATGTTCCCCTTTAACCGATTTTTTCTTCATTTAATTAGTAGATTTTTTTTGCTTAGAAAACTGATTGGTAATTAAATTTTCTTAATCAGTCTTTAGTTTTGAGCTTTTTAGTCTGAAACTTTTTATTACCTTAATAACTTAAAACGTTTATATTGTTATTAACTTAGAAAAAGAACATGTAAACCTTTGTAATATTCAATATATTACTAAGTTTATTTCAATTATTCATATATTACAGTTCATGTATCACATACAGTTCATATATTTCAATTCATGTATTATAGTTGATTTCAATTTATGCTCTTTCAAAAAGCTGAAAAATCCTACACGAAGTATATCTTTTTGCTGAGATATTTTATTCGACTTATTTCTCTTATTTCAACGAATGGGATGCGTTTGCGTGGTGGTTATGTAGTGTAAAACACATGCTTTTAAAAATGGAAATCGAGTTTGAATCAAGTCGATCCAATGGGATATTCTTTCTATACTGATTGAATAGTCTAAGTTTGTTTGCAAATTGATGTTTCAAAAGTAATTAACGAAAAGTATCTTGGGTCGGTCAACCATAACTTTCTAATTTTTACAGAGATTTCAAGAAGATATGAGCAAATTTCATAATCATAAAAGAAAATCATTTCATAATCATAAATAAATTTCGACAAATTTCTCTTAGCACTACTTCGATTTGTTGGCCGCAAAGGACTACCCCACAAAATCTACACAGACAACGCTACCACCTTGCATATAGAAAATAAGGAACTGATCCTGTTATGGCAAACTCTATCATCAGCTGAAACTAAACAATGATGCCGAAAGTGACATAACTTGGCGTTTCATCACCTCAGAAATGGCTTGGTGCGGAGGCTGATAGGAGCCCCTAATAGATAATGTCAAACAATATCTGTGAAAAGTTCTCGGGGGGGCACTTCTACACGAGGAAAGTGTGTCCACTATCTTCAATGGAATAGCCACTCTGAAAAGTCGACCATTAGTCTACGAAGAAGAAACAGATGAAAATTCTGCAGCTTTTACACCAGCTCATTTCTTGACGGGACAAAACTAACAATCATTCCATCCAGGCTAGAAAACACAATATTTAATAAAATCTACAAGCAGCAGCAGGAATTACTCGACTGTTTTTGGAAGAAATGGTTGAAAAAATATCTTCAACTACGATTCTTCCATCAAATTTGAAACAAGGACATGGACAACGAGGATTAACATTCGAGTTGGAGATACTGTGCTCCTGCAAGATGTCCGACCACAGCACATGTGGAAGAAAACTAAATTGATGAACCTACATCAGGGACGCGACGGTAACATAAGATCCTGCTAATAAGGGAAGAAATGTAACCCGCCCTGTCCAACTGGTCATACCTTTCGAGGTTAACTAGGGTGGGGAGGATGTTGGGAACGAGATTAATTCCAAATTTTAGTTTCTCCATTTTTCGCAATTGTAGTTACAAAACCTTTGTCAAAAAAGAATGATGTAGAATTCAGTCTAATTAAATGCTTAGAAACTAGAATAGACCTTTACAAAATTGCATGTTTAAGAGTAATTTTTACGCTTAGATTATGCTTGATTTAAATAATTTTTGAAGGGAAAAAGAGCTTCTTCTTTTTGGTTAGTAAAAATATCGATAAGTTGAAATTTTAATATCTGTTTTTGCCTCTCGTTGAAACAAGTAAATAGTTTGACCTGTCATCAAAAAACTGTCAAAAATAAACAGTAAATCCTTGATGATAATGATTTCTCTCGTGTCATGAAAAGAGAAAAAATCATTAACTCCATCCTTTTTCAGAAGAATACTTTTTAATACTGAGTAAATTTCAGTTTGCATTATTCACATTTACTATCCTATTGCTTCATAAACATAAAAAACGCATTGGCTTAGTTGACTAAAGCACTTGATTGTGAATTTGAGATCACGAGTTCAAATCCCGTCGGTGCTTCTTTCAATAGGTCTGTTGATTTTTACGTGTCATAACTCATAAAACCGTCACCTACAAATTGCGTTTAAATATATGCTTCAACAAATCATTCCGGATTACACTAGTATAGAAAGTCATCTTGAAGAGGATTTAGTGTAATAAATAAAAACTCTTAACCACACGATTTAGACACAAGATTGTTGGTTGTCACGTAAAAAATACAGTGCTATTTAGTATTCGTATTACACTCTGGTTCTTAAAAAAAAAAATTCATGGTTATTATTTTAATCCATAATTCATTATGACAATATCCAAAGCATTTACATATATATACTCTTTTAAGCATATAATTAATTTTTTCAAAAATGTGAAACGTTGTTTTAAAAATATTTCGATGAATTAACTTCAAATACAGTAATTTTTAAGAGAATTCACGAAGATAAAACGCAAAAATTAGTATTATGTCTCATAGACTTTACTTCGAAAGATATTTATAATAAAAAAGATTACACATTAAAAACCTGTTGCTCTGCTAATGCCTGCTGATTGATGGCAAAGGGTTAGACATACGCCTGCCATTATCAGTATCCTTGAGCAACATACATGTGACAGAACGATTTGGCTCGGTTCCATCCTAATTTTGAGGAAAAACACCCTTCAATTGGTCGAGCGCTCCTAACTCTCTTCCCATTCCACCAACATCACAATAGAACTTGCGGCTCGACGGCTATTAAGAGTACATACTACCGATTGCATAGGTTCTTAACCGATCCCTGCCGATCTCCGAGTTCAAACCCAGGCTCTGTGGCAGACTTCAGTGTCACTATCCACTATACCGGATGGGCGGCAGATTGAAGACCTAAGGACACGAAAGGAAGTGATGCAACCTTATACGAGTGAGTGAGTGAGTGCATATTAACATCACACTGCTCAGCTGTACAAGGTACAGTTTTTTGGCGACTGACCTCATAATTTTGAGCCATGGTCAAGTGACTGAGCTGGCAACCCTTTTCCTTACTACTACACCATACTCACAAGAGAACGTTTCAGCTCTCCGTAGATTTAACGTGCATCGCTCCCCTGCAAGGCGAGTATTTAGTGGTTTGAGCGTTTGAACTCGTGACAAGCCAGCCACGATCCAATACCTTTACCACTAAGTTAACGTGTTCCCCCAACCAAAAACAAAATTTTCAAATTTTGTTTTTGAAAACATAATGATTTCAATCTCAAAAATCAGTAAGTAAACCCTGCCCCCCAAAACCCAGAAAAATTTTGGCCTCAAACAATAAGCGTCACTGCCCATCCGGTATAGTGGTCAGTGAAGCTGACTGCGGTGCCGTAGGAACTGGATTCAATTCCCGGAGAAGCCATGGATGTTTGTGTCGTAATCCTTTTTTCCTTTGTGATGATTGCTTCACGCTTATTTCTATGTAAGGCCCGTGTGATAAATGTTCTCAATAAAAAAAAATTATAATATCACTAGGTGTGTTTTGGGATCTCGTTATATGTCGAATATGATATTCAAGCATCCAAAAACAATTCCTGATACAAATATAAATCAAAAGAATAATCCGCCGGTTAACAAACGAATTTCTTACTTCTAACGTGTCCTGGAAACCAGGATGTAAGATTTGCCGTTTTATTTGGATAGAATAATAACTCTACAACCAGCAGAACTTTTCCGCAACATTTCGATATTCTGTTGGCTGCGGTATCCCAGTGTTCAAGGTATCGGATCATGACAGGGAAGCCATGAATTCGAACCCAGTACCATGAACGACCCGCCGTGTAAGGCAACGATGCACATTAAAACTGTCGAGAGCTGAAATGTCCTATCATTAGTGTGGTGTAGCAGTTAGGAGAGGGGGTGCCAGCTCAGGTGTCGTCCACGTCACTGGACTATGGTTAAAAATTACCTGGTCCGTCGCCAAAATCCCTCGTGTCGCTGAACAGAGCGACGTTAAGATTCACTCAATCACTCGAAATTCTATTTATCAACATGATATAGCGTAATCCTTAGAATTTTCTCCTTGAACAACACGAATAAATCAAGTAATAAACAATACCCTAATTCACTCAATTTTAAATTCAAAAACAAATGCAAAATCAAAACTTTCAAAGAGTAATACCGAATGCAGTAGTCATAAACAACACAACTCAATAAGCCACGTTGAACTTCGCTTACAAGAAAGGTATTCAGTGTAAATGCTAGACTTAAGAAATATTCAAGTTGCATACTCAAATCTGTACTTTACTAATTCAATGCTTACCAGAAGATCATTTTATAGGCATAGTAATGTAAAAATAAAATATATTAGAAGAATAAATTAATATTACATATTCAGCTTTCAAAACAAGTTCTGAAGAAGTTTTTTGAAAAATTTGTAAAAATCTAAAATTTAACCGTACATCTAAAAAAACAATTGAATGATAAAAGTGTAGTTTTTGCATCTTTTCCATTAAACTGCTTTTAAAAAGGATGGAAGCCTATCTATCAAATGACATAAACGCAGTCTTTCAGAACGAGTTTCTGCAAAATATCAAAAATGAAGACCTATTTCCTTTATTTCCAACAAATGCTTTTGAAAATTTTCAAACTGAATTCCAACCAACAGAAAATGTTGCATTGCTTGGACCTTCATCAGCATTACAATATAAACCGCAAAGAGAAGGAAATGTTATGGAATCACAAATGTACAAAGTAAGTGGACATGAATCTTCTTCACAGTGGACAAATCATATTCAGACAGATCAACCCAATTCCTTTTTTGAATGTAATTACTCAAATGGAGTTAACTCGGAACTGCGACAAGAGAAAGATCAGGAAATCCCATTTGATACTTCGTTTGACAGTCGACGAATAGCAACAGCAAGTGAAACTATTATCGGACAGGATTCTCTAAATAACGATTTTCTTTCACAAATCATACACTTCTTCTGGAGATACCTCCATCAGATTTTAATTTCCTCGAATCCCAAGAAGAAATGTGTGCTTTAAATGACGAACTACTGGCTACGAATTGCGGCAGCACAATTGAAAGTAATAGTGAATACGTTGACTTAAGCAATAATGTATTCAAAAATGACTTGAGCGTCGAAAGTTTGAAATCTTCCCACAGTTCCAAAAATTCTAACACATTCATAGAAGATCATAATTTTCAAACTGAAACAAAACCGGATATTGAAACAGCTTACCATTACGACACTTGTTTAAATAAATTTCATAGTAATGACACGCTTTTCAAGCACAAATGTGTATATTCTAGTGAGAAGCCTTTCCAGCATGAAATATATGAAAGGAATTTTTCTCAAATGGAACATCTCTCGATGTACAGGAATGCACATTCAATGGAGAAGTTTATCCAGTGTGTTGTATGTAATCAAATGTTTTTAACAAAACATTTCGAATGGCATATGCTTGAACATTCTAAATCACCAATCCAGAGGACTACATCTAAGCATATATTTTCATCAAAAGAACATCTTACTCCACAGATGTGCACACATACTGAAGAGAAAACTTACCAATGTGATGTATGTAAACAAGAATTTTTACAAAAATTTTCTCTTATTCAGCATATGCGTACGCATACTCTAAAGAAATCTCACCAGTGTGTTGTATGTGATCGAAAATTTTCAAAAAAAAGATATCTTACTCACATGTTCGTACGCATACCGGAGAGAAGCCTTACCAGTGTGATGTTTGTAAAACCAAATTTTCGCGAAAAGCAATTCTTATACGTCATATGTGTACACATACCGGAGAGAAGCCTTACCAGTGTGATGTTTGTAAAACAAAATTTTTTCACGAAAGGAAAATTTTATACAGCATATGCGTACGCATACCGGCGAGAAACCGTACGAATGTTATTTATGTAAGCGAGCATTTTCAAAATTGGCAAGTCTTAAAAGGCATATGCACACGGATACTGCATAGAAACGTTTCTAGTGTGATGTATGTAAGAAAAAATATTCACTAGTGCTTACTAGGAGCATTTATTGTGGTGCCTATGTGAAAGGATTTTTTTCTTTTGCTTACGTAAACGTTTTTTGATGGATATGATACTATTCCGAGAGAATCTATTTATGTGATAAGACTATTTATTCACTATAATCAAGAAACTGCATTTCTATTCTGAAGTGTTCTGTTTCCTAAGAAGAACAGTCTACATATTGCATGACTAAAAACTATTTGTTATTTTCCTACCGTTAGTTACTTTGTATATACATATATCCTTTAAAATATTGGGCGCTATATTTATTCAGCTTCATAATATATTTTTTACGGCACAATACAACTTTGCAAAATCTTATAAATCAATTCTTTCATACACTGAGAAATGTATTTATGTGACTTAAATTTCATTCCAAATTAAACTTCGAATTTTTTTTTTGCAATATTTTTTTTTTTTTTTTTTGCATAATTAAGTTGTAATTTTAAATTTTGGTAAAGTTTTGTAGAAATTATTGTTTTTGCATTTTATGTAATAGTCGTATTTTTGCTCTTAAATTGGGCTCTTTTTATTGTATATGACTCTTTATTCGTGTTCTATATATTAGACATTCATTATATTTAAATAATGTAATTCACATATTTCCTACGCATTGCTAATTTTAATAAATTTGTTCGTTTTGCTTTACGTAAGTAATTTTTTTTCTTGTTTTCCGAAGTTTTTTGAATATGTCTTAAGTATTGAGGAAATTTCAGAAGAAATAATTATCACTTTTATACTTTTATTTTATAGTATTAAAATATTTCAATTAAACGAGTAAGATTTGAAATTATAATGTATTAATACGTTTCACTAAGTTTTTTAAAAGATGGAGATAGTGCATTGGAACTTTGAAAAATGATTTTTTCAAATTTTTTTCATAAAAAGTAATACAGAAAGTTAAGTAGATTTTAAAGAAATCCGCGATAAAATGTAAGAGTAATAAAACTTTCTAAGCAGTAAAAAATGTAAATGCTATCAAAGAATTGCCCTTTGAAACATGTAAACAAACCAATTTTTCGCTATAATGTCGTTGGATTTCATTTATTGGTTATATGCTTTATCAACATAGCAGCACTTCGTAGCAACATAAGATCCATTTGTAACGAGTCTCGTAATTTTAAATCATAGTCAAAACATAAAGACAGCATTTAATAATCGACATTTTAATCTTCAGATTAGTTTGAATTTGGAATAGGAGGTGTGAGACATAAGCAAACGAGACTGATCCGATAAAAAATTGTACTAACACAATCAGTTCTCCGTGACAATATCACCTTCAAAGTAGTCCCCTTCAGCATTCACACACTTCTGCATTCGGTGTTGCCATTGCTGTCAATAATTCTGGAAAGGTATTTTTGGAAGACAAAGTAGGAGATTTTCCGTTTTTTCCTGAACCTCTTCAACTGAGATAAAATGGGTTCCCTTTAAGCAAGATTTAATTGTATTAAAAATAAAAAAAACTTCGCATGTAGCCAAAGTAGGAGAAAAAGCTAGATACTTCATCACAGTAATGTTTTTCCTTTTCAGAAGCTGCTTGACAGGGACATGTGAGGTAATGTTTTGTCTTAGTGCAACAGCCAGCAATCACTGCCCAATACAGGACTTTTTTTCCCTAATTTTTTCACTAAGTCTTTTTAGTACTAGTGTAGTAAAGTTCTTTAACACTTTGACCACCAATTTTAGTGGAAACTCACTCATATCACGAATTTTGACTGTAAATTTGGTCTGTAATAGCTGACGTTGGGCCCCCAGAAGGTTCATTATCTCTTCCACACTGACCTTCCCCCAAAAAACCTCTTATACCATTCAAACATATGTGGCTATTATTTCTCACCTTGTATGGTCATACTGTACATAGTATTAACTATTTACAGTATAAGAATTGATCCTTTATACAAAGTTAGAGCGGTAAATGAATAGTGGTTCCACATACTTTTATGTTATATTTCTGAAAATAAAAATTATAATTTAATTTGTTTTTACTGTATAAACGGAATTTTCTACTACACATTACTACTACTAATTTTTCAACTCGGCATTTAGCAAAAATGCGGAGTAGAAAATTTTTATCCTTAACAATTTTAGATATACCATTATTATTAGGAAAACTAATTTTTGAGTCTTCTTTAGTCGAAAACTTTTATGTAGAATTATAGTTTTTTTTTTAATTTTTAGTTATATTGATGCAATTATTACAGCGCTTCTCAAGCGTTGGAGCGCGCCTCCTTTGGGGGGGGGGGCGAGCGTATCGAAATGTTGAAAACAAAAGATTATTTAAAAATATTATTAATTTATCGAAAGTGAACAAACAAAATCATTCTGACATAATAAAAAGTGATTAAAATCGTTTACATTGATATAATACACTTATAAATGTATCACTACTCTGCACAATGCATTTTATAATTAATTTCATAATACTAAGTTAAAGAAAAGTTTAATAATTACCAATGACCCCCCCATATATAAAATTATATGCAAAAGTCAACATTTATCTTGATTATTTTTTGTACGGTTTATAATTAATCCCTTAAGTGCTGATTAAAAGTTGCGGATTTCGCTCCCCAATGCCACCGTTTTCTATATATGCAAGCGTACCTAATGTATTGGGAGGGGGAAGTAAGGGATTAAATAAACAAATCCTCTGAAACAATTAAATGATTTTAAATACTGTCAAGGTAATTTTTTTGCAATGCAAGACCTTTGGAATAATTTTATGTATTGTAGTATACAGAAAACATCGTTTTTCGGAAACACCTATATATACATCCGGGGCAATTTACGTACTATCTGAGCGAAACGTTTATATACGCCGGCGACACTTAAAAAGGTCAAGTCGCATATTAGTTTTAGCGTCAAAGTATCGCATTATCGAATTCAATACATTGTTATTGTGTAGAGGAGGCGCTATGAAAATTATGATTGAATGTTGGGTTGCAAGTGTTGAAAGTTTTAGAAGCACTGAATTAATAACAATGCTAAAACACTATATTATAAGAATTCTAAAGATATTTAAAATCACGAGTAGAATAAAAAGTTCTAGCAGGAGTCAGACTTGAAAATTTTATGTAACAAGTCGCAGCAGAATGTGATGGAAATTTACGACAAAAAAAAAATGAAATTCTAAAAATATTACCTGGAATCTGAATGTGAAGGATTCCAAACGCATCAGCCTAAAGCTGTTCTACGAAATACAAACGAGCAAAAGTATGAGAAGAATGTTTCTGGGAGGGTAAAAAGTCGGAGAATAAGCAACATCAAATTATGTGTTTTGATTTTAAAAAATGACAAAAAATATTAGAAGTGAATTATTCTTTCGAAAAAGAATAGTATTTTATTCATTGTAAGGACATAAGGAAAAATAATATTTTACTATAAAAATAATACTTATTGTTAAATCTATTCTCAGTCCGATAAGGGTGAATTTAATATATTTTTAAAGCATAAATTACATAAATAGTAATTATTTTTGTAGATAATTTTACTATGGATCCAAATTTCATTTTTTCAAACAGTTTGGGTGATTCACTTTAGCTCCTTATAATACATTGAAATAATTTAAAAAAAGTAAAAAGGTAATTTTTCTTTACTTATAAAGAATTACGCACTTCCAAAAATTTCAAGGAAAATTATATATAAAAATAAATAAAAAAAGAAAAAGAATTCCAGTGAAATTTTATTACAATGTGAATTACTATAAACCAACGTTTCTCATTCTGTGGGGAGCAACACCCTATGAAGGCATGATAACTCTACGAGGGGGGCACGAGCATATTGAAAAGTCCAAAACAAAAAATTATTTAAAAAATTAATTAATTTACTGAAAGAAAACAAACAAAAGAAATATTAAAATAATAAAAAATATACTACATATTTACACAGATATATTACACTTATAAATATATCAGTATTGCACAATATATTTAATAATTAATTGAACGATATTAAGTTAAGAACAAGTGAAATAATTACAAAGTGATGGGCTATTCATATATAAAATTATATGCAAAAATTAACACTTATCTTGATGATTTTTTTGTACGGTTTATAATTAATCTCTTAACTGCGGATTAAAAGTTACGCTATTCGCTCCCTAATGCCTCCGTTTTGCACGTAGATGCGTTTATGTGATGTTTTGAGGAGTGGGTGGGGAGTAAAGGAATAAATAAACAAATCCTCTAAAATTTGTAAATACTTCGCAAACACTGTCAAGGTCCTTTTATTGTATTCCAAAGCCTTGGAAATAGTTTTATGGATAGCAATGCACAGAAAAGATCGTACTTCAGAATTACGTATATATACGCCCGGCGCATTTAACACTTTGGTTGAGCGAAACGTTTATATACACTGGTGGCACTTAAGGGGTTAAAGCCGTATTATAGTGTTAGCATTAAAGTATAGTATTATAGAATTCATTATATTGTTACAGTGGGGGAGGTGGCGCAATGAAAATTATGATTAAATATTGGATATCAAATATTGAAAGTTTGAGAAACATTGACTTAAGCATCCCAGAATAGAATTATTTGAAAATATTTTCAAATGTTGCTTGTTCACACACTATGACATACTTTTGTTTAGAAGTGCTTCTTTTGTGGCGAAAAGTAAATCAAGATATAAGTAATATTCCGATTTTCTTCCGATTATGGTCCGAAAATATTCTTAAATATAAATGTGATAATTAATTTATAAAATATATCGAGTATGTATTTATTTAACTTCTTTTAATAACATAAAAAAGGGTTTTAAAAATGTATACTTTTTTGTATTAAATTTTAATAAACAATTAAATTATTTTTCAATATTAAAAAATACTTGCTTACAGGTAACAAAGAAGTATAGCGATGCATTTTTAAATTTTACATTAGGCTAAATATTAATAAGAACTTAATACTTGTGCTTACACACAACTCCAAGATTATTCATGTATTTTAAATATACATGTCCATGAATCTGTATTATTTATAACCAATATATAGAAAACGATATAACTAACTTAAAGTTTCCTAAATATTTTCGGAATAAAAAATAAATTGTTTTGTTATCGCAGTTACTAAAACCTTTCATAAGGAAACACTATACCTATAACTACCTCCTTACATGCAGCAATATATAATTCCCTTATAGAATTTACAAGATAAATATATTTAAGTATGGCATACACTCACATCCTACACGTACTATTTCAAAAAGTAATCCGAAAATATTAGTTTAAGTAAAAGTAATTTTTAAGACCATAGTTGTTGTTTTTTATTATTTTTTGTTGCTTTTTAACGCGCTTTTATAAGTTTTACTTGTATGCAAAGAATCTTTGAACTCGATTTTTACCCACTTTAAAAGGTCAGATTAATTCGAAATTTAACACACTTATCAAGGACCGATGACAATATAATAATTTCATTATTTTGTTCCATTTTCCTGATCAGGATAATCGGAAATAACGATTTTCCGATTTGGTGACTAATTCCATATACCATTTGCATATTTCGGCAACTTATTGTATATACCATTTTTACATTTGTCAACTAACTCCATACACTATTTCTAGATTTGGCGACTATTTCCAGATTAAGTGACTAAACGCTTAAGGTACAACCCTAAATGCGAATAGGCTTGTGGTTAATTCAAATAAAACAAACAAAAAGTGTCCTTTATGTGAGGAAGGGGAGATTGGGTGAGTCAGCAATTTTTTATCATAATCTAAACATTTATCTAATTTTTCTGTAAATAGAAATAAAAAAATGACTCGCGCATATGAAAAAAAAACATTTATTTTCTAACTGCTACATTTTTTTATATATATAAAGCTCGATACAGTTCGAAATTCAATAAAATGAAAAAAATGTATGTTACTTGTATTAATTAGTCAGCATGGTAACTACCTTTCTCATTTTGTTTAGTAATTGACTCTTTTTTCAAATTAAATGTCTTTAACATTCAGATATATTTAAAATAATACAAATGAAGATAAGTAAAACTTCAAAAAATGGAAGTATTTTTTCTTTTTTTATCAATATAATACCTGTTCTCAATAGCAATATTTTAATAAATAAAATTGCAGAGTCATTAAACAGGTTTTTCACATTACGTTCAACACAACGTTTCATTTTTCTTTATTGTTTATAACTCAAGGCTTTATAGACATTATTTCCGCCTCCATCTAACAAAATTACTAACATCAGGATTAAGCTAATAATACCTCTATTCTACGTGAAACTCAAATTAATGTTGCTTTTCCTTCTCTATAAAAACAAATTTCTGTCTCTACTTCGATGTCCATTTCATGTAAATGTAAGTTTTGGAATTTGTGATCTAAAAGCTCTTTAATCATGTCTAATGTTTTATTTTGTAGTCTAACAACAATTCACAGGAAATATTTTGGTTCATTGAATATTATTTGGGCACAAACAATGACTGTTTTCCTTCAACAAGGGCCAAAATTATCGGAGAGAATAAAATTACACAGGAGATATCTTTCTAACATATTCCTCAAGATAGATATATTGAAAGGATCGACGCTTCATCATCCAAGATTTATCTAGAATTTTCTCTGTGAAATTGAAGAGGCTGAGAATCTTCATTAAGTAATGAAAATAAAGACGATAAGACGAAAATAAAGATATAAGGCGATATTAGACGAGGAACACGCCCTTCAATCGAAAAGATTCAAAACAGCTTACCTTCCCAGCTTTGCTGTGTTCAAGGAACAAGTTTTCATCCACGGATGTGTACTAATGAAACCTTTGTTTCACGAAAAGTACACAATGAAGTATATACATTACTTAGGATTTTATAAAGCATATCTAAATTCTCATTTCACTTCTGAAAGGAAAACTTAAGGTATCCGACTACGTTCGGGGACTTATTTTTTAAATTTTCTAAGAATCCCTAAAATTTTTGCATTTTTAAAATTTTTGCATACAAATTAAATTTTGTCTTGGGGATTTAAATAACAACAACGCAAATTATATTATTTATAACATAAATAACAAATAAACACAATGAATACCCGCAAATGAAAAGGTTGGATCTACACACAAAAAAAGACACTAATAATAAATCAAAAGTAAAAAAAAAACTTTTTTAAAAAACAAGATTTTATTTAAA
>BMAV01004978.1:9533-24700 GCA_019973955.1 Trichonephila inaurata madagascariensis
TTTTCTGCAATTTCATGGCTATCTGCTAAATTTTTACATTGTTGCTTAAGTTTTGCACACCAGTGTATTTTAGTACATTTTTGTGCTTAAATACTCTTTCTACTGAATCGAAAAACAGATTCCATGATTCATTATTTCTTATCTGTGATTTCCTAAATAAGAATAATCTTTCTTCTCTAACTATTTTCACTTCTCTCGTTCACTTGCTGGAGTTGAGTGAAAATGGATTGCATTAACAAAAATGCTTTTCCATTTTTCTGAAACGATACTTCAAACTTTAGAGTACGGTCTTTTTATTGGTATATGAGCAAACCTCTAACTCTTGCTGCTGTGTATATAAAGAAGCCCCAAAACAAATTCCGAAATTGCTCATATTTGACTAAAACTTTAAAAAATTCGGGAGCAATTGTAACAGTTCCCCCTTTTCTTTCAGACTGATGGAGTGTACGTTCTTTTTTTTCCTTTTTTACATACAATATGGTTGCCTCTTGTATTCAACTGCAGTCCAGATTCGTCTGCATCAAAAACCTCTCTCCGGCTTGTTTAACAGATTTGGCACTGTCATTTTGTTTTCTAGAATTTCGAAAAACTTCTGCACGCTAATTCTGTTCCTACCTAGGGCTGTATTTATCGATAAGTTTTCTTCTTTTCGAACAGTCAGTCTGGAATGTATTTTTTAAGAAAGAATACATATATGCCCATCCTGTTATTTTATTGACCTCGTTAAACCCGTCATCCACTCCGTTTCTCCATGAAATTGAAGTCAAGACTCCTTAGTGCGGTCCGTGTGAGTTAAAACCCATATTCGTGACCCAAAATTAGATATTTTTATAAGTCATCTTCTGCTTCCAGCCTCCCATTTCCGATTTCCTACCTAATTTTGGCACCTTAAATTCATTCTTCAATAAATACCGTTGCAGAGTTTATACATTTCCATTTTTACATGGCGTATTATACATTTCCGAAGTTTTCAATTGACTGCAATTGCTATTTTTAACTGTCATAACTGCCCTAGACATATTATCTATGTCCCATTTCTGGAGCGTTCCCTCTTTCTTTACAATTATTTTCCTACATGCCTTGAAAAAAATATTTCACTGATTTTGCAGCAGTATAAGAGCCCATAATTCAGAAGCATAAATATCCTAATGATTATTGTAAGAACATCAAATACTCAATCTGAATTAATTTGCTTCATGTAAAGAAAATATCATAACATTTTGTGGTACTGCTCATTTTATCCTTAATCTTATTGCCTATATTTGCTGTAGTGACATAATTCAATAGTCAGCGTTACTGCTGTTGAAGGGAGAAAGGACGAAACCACCCACTCTCACCAACGGATACTACACTCACATAAAATTGCAGCCATTTACAGGTTTCATGTAAAATTACTTAATTTTGCCTGTTGTGAATCAAGTAAGATAACTATAATATAACAATAACCCCAAATTGAAGTATCAGATAGTTGTAGTTACATTATATAAATGGTCTGTTGGCAATTCTGTTTGAACTGCACAAAAACACAAACAAATCACACAGTCGCCAGAATGCTAAGAGCTTTGTCAACACCACAGTGCGAATGCACCACTCAAAACCATTACGTGCCACATGGTGTTTTTCTTAAATGTGCCCATATTATCTTAGTGCCTATATTTAACAGAACATTTGTAATCGATTTCAAAATATTACCTTTTGATGTGATAAAAGAAATTTTAAACTACAAATATATTTGAACTTAAATTTGTTTCTTTTACTTCCATTTTTTTTTAAAGAAATTTTAACTCTCAAGGATCATTTTTCATTTCCGTTACAATATCATTCGCTTTTTTTGGTACTTTTATTTTATACAATTGACCAACTTTGGCAAATCAAAAGGCATTGTCAATATAAAAAAATGCCTTATAACGCTGTCCTTGTTATTATTACTGACTTCGAACGTGCACGGGAATAGGTTCCCCTGTTGACTGTATATAGTGGCATTTGGCGACGACTTTTAATTTTAGGAATATATACTGATTATTTTAAAGTTTTATATGTGCATGAGTTAAAAGAGTTACGTTATTTTTTCCATGTTATATATCAACAATTCAGTTGGGTATGTATCATTGTTATTCTTTGAATGATTGGAAAATATATATTATTTTCAAATATATATGATTCATTTACATTGGTTCTCTTTTTCCATTGTATAAAATTACGGCAGTTGATGTAAGATTTTATTACGATCCGTTTAAATTAACTAGTTTATTATTTGTTCTAAATTAACTAATTTATCAATATATTTGCTGCTTATTTATTCTATTAATTGTTTATTCTTAAAATGTTAGCGTGATCAGAGCTATCATTTAAAGTGTTAAACGTGTTTTATTGTTTTATGCTATTGTAACACTAATTATATATATAAAACTACAGTTAAGTTTAAAAGAGTTGAAAATAATATTTAAATATACACATATAAAAAGAAATATATGGAAAAAAGTACTTACAGGGAAAATTCACAATCATAAATCATTCTTGAATATGTTTAAACATATTTAAATTTCATATCGTAGACTACTATAAATTCATTTTCTATAATGTATACATCAAAAGTTTTAAGAATATTCTATTTACAATCAGTTACAAAACAGTTTTTTTTTTGCTAAATTTTTCTTCCTTTTATTGTAAATATTTATACTCTATTCAAAAATCGAGAACGATGTAGGTATATATACTAAAATGAACATTCTATAAACATAGGTATTCATGAAGACATTATTCAAAACGTGTGATAAAAGTTTGCTCCGATTTTAAGAAAGGAGCATTTTGCTTCGCATGTTATATTTTGAGTAAACTAGGATCTAAGATACGTAAGCGGAAAATTCAATAACATTTTAAGCTTCGTTTCTTTTCTAAAAAGTTATACGTGTTTATTTCTCAAAAAGAAGTGCATTTCGATATTTCTTCAAAGAAATTTGTTTACAGTAAATTTTGTTGTGATCGAGAACAATAAAATATGTAATAATTCTAAATGTTCAAAATGAATTGTTAGCTATTATGTTAAGTTTTCTTAAAGCAAAGAGGTATATCAAATTATTTTAGTTTTGTAGTAGTTAATTTTAGAAAATTCTGTGTTGAATTTAAAAATATATCTTCATGTAGAAAATGCATTTTATAATATATTATTGTTCTGCTAAATTAAAATTCAATGTTTGATGCGAATTAAAAAAATTAGCTGCTTAAGCGAACCTATTCAATATTCTTATTCGCCTGATCACATTTCAATTGACTCTGCTTTACATTTACAAAATATGATAACTACGTAACCTATAAACTAGTAATATCTTTTTTTTTGAGGCATTTTCTACACAATTTAACGTGTAGCACTGTTGTTGTTACTAATGCCACCTAATCGGCAAAGGCCAGATCAAGACCCACGAAATTCATCATGGCAAAGGGCTAATTGTTGCCTGTCGTTAGCCGTAGCTTTGAGCACCATACAGGTGACAGAACGATTTAGCTCGGTTTCACCACAATTTAGAGGGAGAACACCCTGGGGGTGATCAGGGCCTCCCACCTCTATTCTCCTTCCACCAAACTCACGAGAGAACTTGCGGCTCGACGGCTATTTAAAGTACACCCATGCCGCGAAGGCACTATACATTTGCAAACATCCATGTCTTCTCCAGGATTCGAACCCAGTCCCGACGGCACAGCAGTCAGCGTCGATAACCACTATACCGGATGGGCGACACGTGTAGCACAGGTGATGATAAGCAGATTAAGCCTTGAAAGTACAACTCAACTCGAAACCCAATACACTGACGCTTATAGCATTAACCAATGATTTACCATGACCTTAAGAGGTAATGACAGTTCAGTAGTCGTCTTCGTCTCTTGACCATGGTTCAAAATTACGAGGTCCGTTGCCAATAGCCCTCGTTTTGCTTCAGATTGTGACGTAAATTAAATAAAATTAAAATCAAAATCTATTATGGCTATAACTTTTCATGTTAAAAGTATTCTGAATAAATTATAATATTATTATTGTTTTATATTAGTTAGAAACGTTTAAAAAAATATCTGAATTTTTTTAAATACGAAGCGCAAAGTTTTGACACTGCACTGAAAACAAACAAAATTGTTAATTTATAAATGTAATTATTATGTGCAATTCACAATGTTCTAACAATGATTATTTTTTGTTAAAGTTTGGCATCAAGTTGAATGATTTTGATGCAATTTGCTTAACAAAAATTAAATTAGACTCAATTATTTCTAATGTATTTAAAGAATTTGAAGCATAGATTTTTAACAATATTTCATTTCTACTTTACGCGAAATCTTTGGTGACCAATTAAATCCATTACTTAGCAGCTACCATTATTTTTCATCCATCTATTTTTGGTTAAAATAAAATTTTAAGTGTGGAAATTCTTTTGACACTTAGCTAACATTACATTGTTAACTTTATCCCACATAAGTTTTAATAACAAATATTAATTAGTAAACATTTATCGCCTTTTTTAAATATTTTCCCCTTCAAATGCATTCGTTAGAAAAATTTCAGATTTTCTTACTTGATAGTTAAAAAATAAAAAATATAGAATTCTGATTTCTATAAATATTGAATTACTTGAAAGGAAATATGGTAAAAGCAAAAATAACTTTTAAATCGAAATTGTGTTGAAACTTTAGTTTCTCTCTCTCATACGAATATAAACATTTCAATTAAAAAAAATCTTAAAGAACATTCAATGATATTTATTTAAATCAATAATCATAAAATACGTGTTTTCATTATTTATACAAACATCATTGGGTTAGACCTAATGCAAATGCAAGCAAGATAAATGTAAACATTTTTTTTAAAAATTTGATTATCAGTGTATAAATTATAATTGTTATTCCATCTTCATATTAAGGTTTAATCTTTGTTTCAAAAGAAGAAAGTCTATTCACAAAGTTAGGAAAAGAGGATTTATATTTACATTCTTCTCGAAATCCTTTAACAAATCTTAAATTGATTATTAATCACCTATAAGTGAATTATGAGAAATTTTTAACAGTTATATATTTTTTTTTGTAATTGTTGAAAAAATTATTGAACATTATAACATACATTAAGCTTTCAGACATAATTTCAAAAATTTATGTTAAATTTTAACATAACATTATCATTATATTAGCAAAGTGATTATACAAATTAAAATGTAAGTTTTTGGCAATTTCACTAATTTATAATTTGTGAAAAAAAGAAATATATATCGCTAAATCATTTATTTTCCTTCACTTTTTACAAAATGTGACTACAATGATTTTAAGGTAACCACGAGGCTTTATTGATTAAAATCCTCCAAAATATTGTGTCTAAAAATTTAAAATAAGTGTTACGACACAGTTTAAACTAGAAAAAAAATCAAAATAGCAATAATTATTCTTTTCACTATGCTAAAATATAAAAATAACAATAATTATTCTTTTCACTATGCTGAAATAAACAAATAATAACAATTATTCTTTTCATTATGCTAAAATATCAAAATAACAATAATTATTCTTTTCATTATGTTAAAATATCAAAATAAAATATTTGATATTCATTGTCATGTGTTTTTAATATACTCTAATAGCAATTATGTGATAACATACTATGTAGAATACAGTAACATTTTAAGTAAAAAAATTTTTTTTTAACTTACAATTTTCTTAAAAAAATTTGTTAATGAAATATTTATAGCATTGATTCTCAGATTTTTTTTCAGTTTAAACCATTCATTAATTTATTTTCAACTTGTATATTTTTGTCTAAAAAAAAGTGTTATTAATAATGGTTTAAGTATATTTTATGAACAAATATTAATTTAGTTTCCTATATTTTGCTGACAGTTATTACTTTAAAAAATCCTGTATTATCCCTCAATAAAGGATTATAATAATAAAGAATATAATAAAGAATAATAAAGAATTCAATTTTCAATTCATAACTATACTTTGAATCTCTAATGTGTAATTAAGTTAAATATTTTTCTGTTTTTCTGTAACAAAGTACAAAATTACTCTTTATCATCTTAATTTTTATTTAGAATCAGATTCTCCTTTCTTTTTCAAAAATTAATCATGAATTAAAAAAAAGTAATAAGAGATTTAATAACAAAAATTGTTTGATTTCATTTCTTTTTTTAAAGTAAGGATATGCTATTTGTTAGTAAAATGTAGATTTTACGTACAACTACAATATATAATTATACTTTTGATAGTATGTATTGGTGAAAAAAGAATTCATTCAGGACATTTACAAAAATTAGTTCAAATATTTTACATTAAAAATGTATGTTTCTCGTTGTGTGAATGATGTTATGTTCCCATCAAAAAATTTCAATGAACAATATTTTTAAAATTCAATTTCTATTGACCAATTTGTCGTTTTTGTTTCGGTGGTTCTGTTCAGAAATATGGTGCAAATAACCAATCCGAAATGGAACAAACTTTTTAATTAAATCTATGACGTAACAAAAAAGAACACATATTTACATGTAAGAATATTCAATAAAATCTTTGCAATCTAAAATCTAAATGAATTAGTAAAAACAACAGCTTTTTTTATTACGTGTCAAAAACACATATCAGTTCGAATTCTAACAATCTACTGCCGAATTCTCAAATCGAGATTCATGACAAAAGGATACCAACTTTTACAACAAAACTTATAATACCAAAAGATTATAAATCAATAAATATAATAAACACTAAGGAAAATTAAAGTAGCAAAAATTGTTGAATCAAAAGACGATAATAGTATGAAAAGGCGAATAATTTCCAACGTATGATAGTGAAAATAATTTCAAAGAACATATTTTCACATTTACGTATTACATAATTTGATTTATATTCAAATCTAAACCAACTACGTTTTTTTTCCTATACATAGCAACCTACTCCAGTTCAGGTGACGGGTAAATAGCCATTGTAGGCTGTCAAATAGGGCGAGATATCGCTACTTTCAATTACTTTTTCCACACCTACGAAGCAACACAATATAGCACTAATATTAATATCGTAAAGTATTGATAAAATAACAGAAATATCTATTCTCCGCTGTATAAATATTTTAAACTACCTTTTTACATGAATATAATTTATATAATTAAAAAAAATAGCTTGAGTTATAGTCATTATATATATGGAAAAACATTTGTTTTCAACACAAATAAATTAAAATTTTTATTTTTTGTGCCATCACACACGACTTTTTAAGTAGTTGTTGTGTGTGCTTTAACTTAAATTAATCATGTATAGTAATTAATTCTACATTTTTCTTGTTAAAACAAAATGCATCATTAATTATTTGTTTGAAGCAAAAAAAATCCGTTGGATTTTCCTTAGCTTTATTTTTCCTTCAAAATAAAAGCAGTTTGTCGTGCAATGTGAGAAATAAAAAATAATTGGATCTTTTTGCTGTAATTTGTTGATTCTGATTTAGTATTTGAATATTCTTATTTCACCAGATTTGGTACTTTTGTTAAATGAATGTTATTATATAAACATTATTATTTGATGTTTTTATTTTATTAGTTACTTGTTAACATAAATACATGAGATTAAGATTTACTTTTAAGGGAATGAATTATTTATCCTTACAAAAGTTGAGACATAGCCATCCTGTGATGACTATGTCTGGGGTGATTCGCGTAAGCTAGAGGTGTGGGATTATCTAAATGATGAGACATTATGTAATTCTTAACACAACTTTTATTAAGAATAACTTAAATTACTTAATTCTAAATAACAACTTTCTTAAAGTGAGAATCAGCCAACAATTAAACTTTAAATTCAAGTCAGATCGCACAACTAGAACACTTATCTTAATTATATTTAATTAACTGTCTAATCTAACTTCCTATACAAAATATTACCTTTTATAGAGTCACCTTCCTTCCTAGGTTGAAGTAATTCCTATTATGTTAATTGCAGGAGAGATTACACAAGCTTTCTTAATCCTTCTTATTATTAATGGCGGTGAGCGTATCCTTCTTCCAGAGCTGTAGGACGTCTAACCTTTATTCCTAACAATTCCGCACTAAGTTATCTCTAGGCTTGCCGTTATATCTCACCAAACTTTCTATCCTTTTAAAGTATATCTCATTTGCATATTCGATCCGTTTCTCTTCTTGGTATTGGGTTGGAAAGGTTTTGCCATTAATCGTGGCCGTCAAAGAACTTAGGAGTTATGTTAGAAGAAGAACGCGAGAGACGTCACAAAGTGTTTTAGATTTTATAAGGGTTAACTTTTTAAAATTCTGAGTTTTTTTTTCTGAATTGATATTGCATTAGTATATTCGAAGATTTTGAGAAATTTCAATTTAGCTCGTTGTTGAGTTTAAATTTATAAGCCATTTAAATGTGTGCATTTAGATCTTATTGCAACAAATATTTTTTTAAAAAGAAAATGTTCCCTATTCTCTTTTTCATGTAAAATTATGTCCACAAAATTAAGATCACAAACACAAAATCTTGGAAAACTAATGAACTATTCGCTGTGTTGCCCTGAAATTCGGCTCAGGGACATATTACAGTGTGATACATAATATTGCAACATAACCATATAAATTTTTTGAAAATTTTGAATTAGAATACAGGATATATCAAAAAGTGTGAAACCATGAATCAGAGATAAAGCATTTAACTCGTTAAAAGTCTGTCTAATTTGAAGTGGGACGACCGACCAACGGCATACAAGCTTCATAACGTGCTGCCATAATGTTTATGAGGGTGTCAATAAATATTTATGGCAACGAAGTCCATTCTTCTAAAAGCATGACCTTTGACTCCTAGTGATCTTGGAAGGAAGGCTACGCTGAGAAATGGCTTTTCCTAGACCATCCCAAATATATTAAATATAATTTATATCCGGAGATCTCGAGGGCCAATCCATATGGCGAATATCCCCTCCCTAATGAAATTCATCAACAATGTGAGTTCTGTGTGACCTCACGTTATCATCCATAAAAATGTAGTCCGGGCCCACAGCACTCAGAAAAACCTCAAACAGGCTTCCAAGATCTCATCCATATAGCACTGTGAGTTGACAGTACTCGCATCGAAAACGCACAGGGGTGTATGACTGCCCAACATTATGCCGCCACACACAAGGATTCCTTTGCCACGAAATATGGTGGCCGCGGTAGCCGAGTGGTATAGGTATCGGACCGTGGCTTGCCTTGTCATGAGTTCAAGTCCAGTACCACTAAAGACCCACCGTGTAGGGCAGCGATGCACGTTAAATCTGTCGAGAGCTGAAACGTCCTCCCGTTGGTGTGGTGTGGTAGTTAGGAGAGGGGGGTGCCAGATCAGGTGTCATCCACGTCACTTGACTATGGTTCAAAATTACGTAGTCCGTCGCCAAAAGCCCTCGTGTAGCTGACCAGTACGACGTTAATATTAAATCAATCAATCAAGCCTCGAAATATGTCGATTTTTGGAATGTAGGAGGGATGAAAGCGAGTTCTATACTTTCTCTTCAGATGAAGATTTTACGAGAATCTCTTTGTCCGTTGAATTTCGACTCAACACTGAAGAGAGAGAACACGCCCCCATTCTTGTGGTGTACATGATTGATGTTTTCAGCTCTACAAGTATCATGTCTTTCCTGTTGGGTGCAGTCAGAAGAACACCCAAGACTAGAAGCTGGGAGTAAAGGACAATTTCTGCAAGACAGTAGTAGAGTATTTGCTTGGAAATTCTTCTGCCAGACACAGCAACAAGGTCATGAGCAAGATGAGGAGCCGTTGTTCATTTATGTCTTCATGCACCTAAAGTCAAGTAGCGATCCTGTGCAGATAATGATGCTCTGGGGTGACCTTGGACGACCTTCCTGGAGGCTGCACCACACTTGTTTGGAAATGATTTCCTATCCGGAAGATCACTTTCGGGCTACTTGAAATGATCAAGTCACCTCCGCTTGAGACTAGCCAGCTTCAAGCCTTCCAACGGCCCTCCATCTCAAGGAATCATCTAAACGATTATGAGAAGTCATTATGATTTTTGAGATAAATAAAGGTAACATGATATTCATTAATTTAAATATTTAGTTTATTTACGTCACAGTTATTATTTACAGTTTATACATTGAAACTTATTAGATTGTAAGAGTTCAAGTTTTGTGGTTTGTGAGGGAGGAGGGTTTTGAGGTCCACTTTCAACGAACTTTTCGGACCATCTCCTGTTATCTGTCTGTCCTCGCTAGTGTCTCGGGAATGACCGCGGACGGTCCCCTTTCTCCTCAGGTTGTACCCGGTTCGTGGACGGAATAGGGGCACATCCTGGTGTCAAAGGTGGCCGGGGCGATGTTCAAAACAAGACCACGACAAATTTAAGGATGCAGGTGTCATTGTACGGGTGATGATAATACCCACAAAGTAGCCGATTCACAGCTGGGCGGAGGGAGCATTACATCATCTTTACTGCTTACATGTTTGTTTTAATACAATATTCCCAAAACTGCAGGAAAAAAATCTAATATGCTTAAACGGTCTCAATTCAGTAATTCTACAAAAATTAACGCTAAACAACATCTTTTCCATAACCGAAGGTTGACATTGTACTACTCCTTTTTTCAAAATATGTAAAATACAAATTTTAAAAGTTTTTCTTTAGGCAATTTAAAATTTTGACGAAAAATATGTTTGTGACCTTAATTTTGGACATGAGTGTGTATTTCAGTATATTTTCCAATTCACACTCAGAATATAATTTCTCTAAGGGAAATTTTAATGATGTGTGATAGTATGGGGTGCCATTTCCTATAATACACGGTCACCCCTAGTATTGATCCGTTGCACCATGACAGCCGAGCGGTATATCCATGACATCCTGCAACCACTTGTACTGTCACTCATTCAACGGCTCCCAGGAGTCATTTTGCAGCAAGACAATGTTTGGCCACACATGGCAAAGGTGTCACAAGACTGGCTCCGCACTGTTACCACCCTTCCTTGGCTTACCCGATCCCCAGATGTTTCTCCAATAGAGCATATCTGGGATCATTTGGGACGACGAGTTGGGTATCCCACGAGTTTGAACGAACTAGAGGCAAGGTTACAGAAAATATGGAACGAAATGTCTCAAGTCATCATACATAACTTGTATGCCTCAATGCCCAATCGTATCGCCCTGTGCATGCGCGCTATATAGAGAGGGTTCAACGGGGTATTAAATCCTCCGTTCTTCTGCCTTTTTCTCTGAAATAAATGATCCTTTTTCTTTGATTTTCTAATCATTTACTTATGTTAAAGTAATCATTACGTATGTAAAATTCTGTTTCATTTTGACGACTCCTTCTTGGTGCACTATTTTTTTTGTACATGAGTGTATGTATCTTATTAGTATGTATATAAATGTTTAGCCAAAAATATGCAATAGAACGCGAGTTATAGCGCTCTGAACACATCCACCTGGAAAAAGTGGACGCTCACTTCCTCCCCTATTCCGGCTGATTGGTTTATCTGAAATAAAAAAAAAATTAACGGCATTTTAATTTATAAGTGTATATACACAGAATGGACTACACTCAATTGAAAAGATCAAAAATTGGATTTTTGGTAGACTTCTGAAGAAAAAGTTTCGAATTTCACGGGTTTTTTTTGTTATAAAAAATAGAAATATTTTGAATTTTAGAATGATAGTAGTCCATTACTGCTTATATATGTGCTACCGTATAAATTTGAAGTCATTCGGTCAAACTGTTCTTGAGATATGATGGAGGAAAGTTTGAAAAACACAGTTTTGAGAAAAACGCGATCTTTCAAGTCTGATTAAAACAATGAAAATCTTAACTTAGCTCTACGAAGTCTACTCTTCTAACACCTGCTTCTTTATAACAACTTCGAATTTTAAACAATTTATAAAAAAGGAAATTTTTTGATTTTTTGAACCCATCACATGGGTGAACCCTCTTAATTTTAAGTGAGCCACAAAAAAAAAATCAATATTCATAGAAATGTAGGTTGATTTCAAATATGATAGCATAAATCAAAGAAAAAGAAAATTTTAATGTTTATTTTCTGACACTTGACATCTTTTCTCTGTCACTATGTCCTATTTCGAGAGAAATTTTTAATATTTTATTATAAATTGTTGTGTGCCGATGTACTGTACGGGCCGCGAGTTTGACACTCATGTATTACACCATACCAAAGGGAGGACGTTTGAGTCTCAGCAGATTTAACGTGCAACGGCCCCTTCCACATGGTAGGCCTTCAGTGGCCTATCCAATTACAAGACACACCTGGAAATTATTTCATAAATGACTTGGAATGGAAAGCAGAATTCATATTTTCACTCATAGATGGATCTCCAATAGAAGATAGATTTCATAATTTTCGAGTTCTGGCAGAACTCGATTCAAAAACAGAATATGAAATTTTGAATCATAGGCCAGCGTTTCTCAAACTGTGGGGCGTGCCCCCCTTGGGGGACATGATATCTCTACAAGGGGGGAGCGAGCATATTGAAAAGTCGAAAACAAAAGGTTATTTAAAAAATTATTAATTTATTGAAAGTAAACAAACAAAATACTGTCTGATATGATAAAATATAGAATACACATTTACACTGATATAATACATTTATAAATGTATCAATACTGTATAATGTATATCTTATTATTAATTTAACAATACTAAGTTAAGAACAAGTTTGATAATTATGAGTGAACCCATGGGCTTGTGTGTGTGTGTATTAACACTTATCTTGATAATTTGTACAAATTTAGAATTAATTCCTTAACTGCCAATTAAAAGTTACGCAATTCCCTCCCCAATGCCACCGTTTACCACGTAGACGAGCGTATTTTGATGGGTTTTTTTTGCGGGGGAGGGGGAGGAGGAAAGAAAGAAATAAGCAAAAATTCTCTGAAATAAGTAAATCCTTCGCAAACACTGCCAATAAAATTTTAAAAGATTTTCGAAAATTTTATTTAACAGCAATATTTCTTATACATACATATGTTTTATTGTTGTACATATTGAATTTTTGTCAACAAATAGTTAATTTAAAAATACTCCTTTGCAACATTTAACCAAATCTACATGGAGAAGCATAAGATAGTAAGTTAACAATAACTTTATTACTAAATTGTAATATATAATAACTATACATAACTATATTGTAATAATTGTAATGCTTTTTTTCGGAGAAATTGCGAAACATTTACTTAATGATTGTTTCAAAATATAAATTAGGCTTATGAGTTACTCTCTAACATCAACGAAAATATTACTGCTATTAAGTTTTAGTAAATGAGAGAAAAGTTGGGGAATTTAATGGAAACATAATAATTATTATTACTATATATTTGTATCTGACAACAAATAAACAACATTATCATAGCTACACTTCTACCTTTTTATTTTGAAAAACTTGTACTCCTTGATTTATTTAAAAAAATCGGATTTATATTGAGTGTTGAAACATAGATTACAATGTTTTTTGAGACGTACTTAAATTATTTGCCACGTAAGATTTGGAGGATTTTAGAGCCATTAGTTTTACGACCCATCGTAAAGAACATGAAGTACTTTTTTATGAAATTCACCAGCCTATAAGCAAGAAATTTTTTCTAGCATATTTCAAGCTGCCTATTTGCAAAAAAAAATATTAAGAGTACTAGTTTATTTTAAGTTGCATCTTACTCGTATGAAAAATTACCTAGCATTTCTACAGTAGTCGTAATAATTTATGTTTAAGAATAATCTTATTTTTTTCACTACGCTTAACGAACAGTTATTTTACATCTCATAAGTATTCATTATAGTAGTTTTGCTTTTATTTACGCAAGAATACATATTTTTTTCTGTTTTTTAACTTTCATTATACTTTTATTATTCTTTCAAAAGAATAACCTCTGATTTTCAAACAAAGAAATTTTACACAAATATAATAAAGTATTTAAAATATTGTAAGTATAACGTTTTGAAAAAATATTTTAAACTAATTAAAAACTACCGGATTTATTTAATGTAATTATTTATATAAGAATAAATTTTACAGAAGAAACTGGGAAAACAGTTACTACTAAAATAAATCAAATTTAGTCAGAAAAAAATGTAAACTTTTTATATTATTTATAAGAATAGCAATTTAAGAATCTTATATTCTGCAGTTAGAACAATGAAAAAATTATACAGTATGATTCCTAAGGAAGTATACAGTTTCAATTCACGATAAATCAAGATCGTTGTAAGATATTATATGCTAATTGTAACAGAACTGTATGAGATTACTTAAAATTTTGTTAGATACAGTCACAGATGTTTTGTGGGTGAACCCTTAGTCCCAAAGCACACATTCAGCCAATAATCCCATTTTCCCTCAAGCGCGCGTAAAGATATCTGAATCCAATCCATTGATACCGGTTTTGAGACGCTGTTTCAGTTCCGTTAGATTAGAGGTCTTCAAACTTTTTCAACTTATGGAACCCCTAGAACTAGAAGGTTTTTCATGGAACCCTTCGAACTAAAAGGTATTTTCGTGGAACCCTCATCAATACACACACTTAGAAGAATCTTAAAATATAATATTTAAAGTAGATCACAAAACAATAGATCAATCTAAAGGCAATTAAGAAGAGTATTGCATTTATTATTTAAAAAATTTTAATCTACTTTTAATATAATTTACTCATTAATAATATTTATCTGTAATACAAGTGTCACCTACCCATGCATTATGTTTTGTAACTGGGATATGTGCCTGCATTTTTTTCACACACACTGTCGAAGTCTAGGTCTATTGAGAATAACTGCAATCGCATAACATATTCTGAGTTTCATTTGTTTCCATATTTTGTTTTTGTAGCCACTCCCGTTGAGAAATATTTTTCCCTTATACACATTGTTCAGAATGGTATTAAAATATTTATAGCTGTGTGAGAAATACTGTGTATTTTGCATGGATTTGCAACATAAAATTTAAGATCTGTTCTACTTAAATTTAGATATTTAACACATCGAATCTGTTGGTATGTTGTAGGTGTTTTTTCACAAATATAAAGGGTTGAATTTTCCATTGGAAAACTATTTAGTTTGGAAAGATATTGTATACCAATGAGTATAAATTCCTCTCGTGGAACTCAAGGCAGTAAACAACAAAATATTTACAATCTAGGAAGCAATATATATATATAT
>BMAV01004979.1:0-21804 GCA_019973955.1 Trichonephila inaurata madagascariensis
CATTTGTCCCCCTGGCTGCACGCAGTTTTTGAGAAATGGCACTTGCTGACTGGTATCAAGCTCTTTTTTCCTGCTCTTTTTTCCTCATCCACAAACCGGCTACTACCAACCTTTCTAACAGCTCTACCTGTGGTTTGGATGATTTTCTAAACGCGCGTAATGATACTTTTGTTTATTCCTAACTCTTCAGCTACAGTGTTCAAACTACGCCTTTCCTCCAGCTTTCCGATCATTCTTCTAAGTGTGAAGTCGTCCAGGTGATTTCTTCAAGCCATGAGCCACGGAAGAATACACTTGCAGCGAATGTCTTTAATTGCTCCTCCTTTCGCTGTAGTCTTGCGTTACGAGCGCAGACAACACACGTGCACGTGGACTATGACGTTTTGTTCCTGACATTTGCATACACATTACCTTTGTACTGAATTTAGTTTCATTGTACTAATCCTAATATCCCCTTTTCTGAAATTTCATGGCTATCTGCTTAAAATTTACATTATTGCTTAAGTATAGTGCACCAGCGTATAAATTCGTTTTGATTAGGTGTTTTAAAAATTTTATCAGAATACGTTTGTTATTATATTCTTATATTTTTCATTTCACACAACACCTTATTCCCAAAGTTTTGTAAAAAGAAATTTCAGAGAGTTTTTAAATAGTTATTATTCCTCGTTTAAATCATAAACTAATTATTATTCAAAATCTATTCTTTTGGAAGAAAAAAAATTAACTGGTTGATTGGTGAAAGTTAAGAATATATTCAAATTTCATTCCATACTCATTGCAACAGTAGTTGTGACTGTGCAGAATTTACCAGTTCCAACACTTATCCTGGAAATATCAATAAGTATGGTGTTTAGAGAGAGTGTCAGCTCAAGTATCATTCTTATCCCTTAGACGTAGCTCAAAAGTTCAAAATTACAATGTGCATCACCAATAGCCCTAGTGTGGCTATGACCTAGTGACACTGCTCAATCTTCAAAACCAACATCATCAGGTAGCAGTTGTTACGAATGAAAGTTGTGTATGTGTACAGCACAATAAGGCGTACGAATAATTAATATTGAAGAGCACCTATACACAAGAAATACTGTGCAAAGGGTTAAGAAACGAAGAACAGTTTTAGATTTTGGCCCTGATCACTTTGCCTTCAACTTAATAACTCAAGCGAGGGCTCGCTTGCCCATTCATCCAGCATTGTTAAACCCAGTCGTACACTTCAGTGCCCTTTGGTCTGAGGATCTCTTTTGCATTAAATTGATCAGAAGTTGACAAATGGTTTCTCTACAACAATGTTCCCAAACTTTTGACATATGAGTACCCCTTCTATAATTTTCGTAAACCTGAGTATATGCATTCTAATAACAATAAAAATACAGTAGTTATAAAAGAAAGTTTCCTTTTTTTATGACATACACAAAATAATAAGAAAAGATATAAATAAAACTATCCATTAAAACTATAAATAAAAGTTATACTGTAAATAACATTTATTTGGATTAATGAAATGGATGAAATTCTTTTGACTTGACTCTAGAGAACGTAGAATTGGGCGCAGCTACGCACAGTGCAGGGCATATCCCTTCAAAACTCCGTTGAAGGGGTACCCTCACGAAACTCTTCCCGTGAGTGAATGAGTGAGGTTCACCTACACTGGGGCTTTTGGAGACGGACTGCGTAATTTTGAGAAACGGTCAAGTGACGAGGACAACACCTGAAATGGCACCCCCTCTCCTAACTACCACACCACACCAACGGGAGGATGTTTGAGCTCTCGACAGATTTAACATGCATCGCTCCTCTACAGGCGTGTCTTTAGTGGTGCGACATAGCCATCCTGTGATGACTATGTCTAGTAGGATCCGCGTAAGCTAGAGGTGTGGGATTATCTAAATGATGAGACATTATGTAATTCTTAACACAACTTTTATTAAAGAAAACAAATTACTTAATTCTAATTAAAACTTTCTTAAAGTGAGGTTAACCAATTAAATTATATTCAAGTCAGACCCCAACTAGATCATTTATCTTAATTATAATAATTCAACTGTCTAATCTAACCTATACAAAATATTACCTTTTGTGAGTCACCTTCCTTCCCTAGGTAGAAATAATTCCCATTATGTTAAAATTGTGGTGAAGACTCAGGCTTTCTTAATCCTTATTATATTCTATTGAAGGGGTATCCTTCTTCTAACGAGGACGTCTAACACTTTTTCCCGAATGTTTCCCACACTAAGTTATCCCCTGGCTTGCCGTTCTATCTCATCAAACTTTCTACCCTTTTAAAAAGTATATCTTTTTTTGCATATTCATTCGTTTCTCTTCTTGGTTTGGGTTGGAAAAGTTTTGCCATTAATCGTGGCCGTCAAAGAACTTAGGGTTATGTTGAAGAAGGACGCGAGAGCAAACCCCCCCAAAAAGAAAAACGTGATTTACAAGGGTTCTCAATGCCCTTAAAAAAATTACGTGCCTAAATTTTATTTCTGAATCTTTCGCTTTCTAAGTTTTATTTAAATTTTAATCTTGAATCCTCATTTTAACTTTTAAAATTTTCCCAATATTTATCTTGAATATTAAATTTTAATTCTAGGATGGTAATAAAAATTAAAATCAACTTAATTTTAAATTTAAACTCTTGACAATAAATTTTACTCCATTAACTAGGCCAACATTAATAATTACTGTTTAATTCTTGCCCACTCTCACTTTTACATATATACTTTTAAAAGTAACTATACACTTAAAATTTTTCAAAATTTTCCGGGGTTGCCGCCCTTTGCATCTTTTCATCATTTCATAGGATGGCTTTTTTTGCCCCAATTTTTTTCGGTTTTGAAGTTACCCATCTATTACTACAATTTTCGGGTCTGTCCCCCTAAAATAAAACTTTTGATCACTGTTTCCAATCTTTTTTTACATAATATCAATAATTTTCCAAATTTTTATGCATTATATATTATTTGTAAATCACAATAAATTTTCATCTCCATCCCACATCTTTTCCAAAAAACTCCCAATGAGCCCACAGCCCGTTTTTTATTGTTAGTCCCTTTATACGCCGCGTTTCCCTAAACCAGTCCTCAAAAACCGGAACAATACAACAATATATATATATACACATATTATACAATTACAAACTTTTTTTCTAAACCATTATAACAAAAAACCAAAGGAATTGTCGTATCTCACGAATCACACATCAAAGAAAACAAATTTGAAATTACAATTGTTTTTCCAAAAAAAAATTTTTAAAAAGTCAAAAGTTAAAAAATAAATATACATTTTTGAGTGTTAACTTTTTTCATAACCCCCCCCGAGACTTCTTTTTTTGAAATAATTCTTCCGACCACTTGTTGGAAGATCTAAAAATGAAAATACAACCTGTTTTTTATATTCGGTTTCCCACCATGACGTCAATGATGATGTGCTACCATTGTTCTTTCCTCTTCTTTTCTCGCTGCCTGGAATTCCTTATGATGTTTTGCTGTAGGGCTTGTAATCCCTTGTCGGTTTTTCCTTTTTTTCATTGTTGCGTCCTTGGCCGGTCGGGACTCCTGATCTTTTTCTTTGGCGTGGAAGTGTATCTTGGTCCATCTTGAACTCCAGATGTCTCCTTCTTGTTCTTCTTTCTCAAAAAAATAGTACTGGATGAAAAAAGGTTTTTTTTTTTGTGTCCTTTTTGCCTTTTTTCTCTGTGGCCCACTTCCCCTGACTCCCCCTGATCTCTTTATTCCTTATTGAACCTTGTCCTTTTAGTTTTCCTGTCTTTTCCCAAATGAACTAGGAAGCGATCTGACCAGTGATCTGCGTTTTGGGCCCTATCTGTATTTTTATATTGATTTGATTGGCGATAACCCCTTTTGCCTCTAACACGTTTCACCGCAGTTTTTTCTTTCCCATGGGTGTGACTCATTTAATCCTTTGATGTACTTTTCCGAAGTACTAGTTTCCTGACTTGATCTTATACTATTTGGGATACCTGTTCCTAACTCGACCTCGTAAATTTCCCTATGACGATATATTCTTATTTGATCCACGTTAACCTTAATTTTTTTCCTGTTTTCCCATATTACAATATTATTGTTATTTCTTACTTCTAATACTCTATAAGGTCCTTCAAATTTTTGTTTAAATTTGCGCAGACTTTGTTAGCTGCTGAATTTAAAAAGGTGTGCAATAAGCCCAATCATTTCCCTTTAAATTTTTTTATATTTTTTTCTCTCTATTATAATATCTTTCCCACCTTTCCTGTTTAATTTTCGTACTTGTCAATTTCCCCTGAAAAACTTCTCTATATTTTTGTATTTTAAATTTTTGAATTTTCCCGAAATCATAACTAATTTTAAAATGGGGTAATAAATTTTTCGCCCCAAAATAACACAGGTGTTTTTTCCGTTGTTTCATTCACCGCCTACAATAGCGTAAGAAAATCACGTAAATTATCCCAAGTATCATGTTGATCATTAACAAAATTTTGCAATCATTTGTACTATATCTCGATTAACTCTTTCAGTCCGATTTGCTTGTGGTCTTATAAACAGTCTTCACATGCCTTACCCCTAATTTTTCCCTTAAGTCTCAAAAATTTCTGATAAAAATTTGGGGGCCCTTATCACTTTTTAAATTTTTATTGGGCTCCATAACGCGATATAAAAGTTATAAAAAAAATATCCGCTATTATAAGGGGGGCCCTTTTTTTAAATATAATTTCACCCCATTTGCTGAAATGATCGGTTATCAAAATAAACGATTACGTCTTATTCTAGATAAGGATACGGGCCCCAACAAATCTAACGTCCTATCTCATTTGGATAATTTGATATAATTGGATTTAATCGACCAGCTGGTAACGCGTTTTTTTAGTTATTAACTTGGGAAAATGGCATGTAGAGACATATTGATCAATGAATTTTCTCATGTCGGGGAAAAAACAAACGTCCCAATTTTTATAACGTTTTAATCTTCCCAAGTGTCCAGCTATTGGCCTGTCGTGAAATTTTTTCATTTTTCATTCCTTAAAAGGAATGTATACACGCATTTCATTTAAAGACGTTGCGTGTTTCGCATAAAATAACAATCCACAATTAAACGGAAATCGTGGGGAAAATTTTCATATCGTTGCATTAACCAGGGTTTTCTTCCGGGGTTTTTTAAATATCTATAGTATGACCTAATTTGGGTATTTTTTTTTCTGTTTTTAATTGTTCCCGAAATAAGTACTAAATCCCCGATTATGGCACAATTAACTTTTTTTCCCCCTTTTTACTTTCCACGGGGTTCCTTGAAAGTATGTCAGCCACTCATTTTTAGTTCCCGGGCTATGTTTTCCCCTTCTATATTAAATTCTGCTAATTTGATCCCATCTAATCATCCCACTCGACAAATTTTTGCCGGTTTGGCGTGTTAAAAGGGAGCGTGATCTGTTATTACTTTAATGGGCAATATTCTAAATATGTTCTGAATTTGTTCAACCCAAAAACTACTGCTAGACATTCTCTTTCGGTTCCTATAATTCCTCTCCGTTGTTCGGGGTACGTGAACAAATATAACGGGGCTGTTTTGTTGATTAAGCACTGCTCTAAACCGATTGAACTGGGGCTGTAAATAACTCGAATGACTCCCGAAAATTTGGGAATTTTAAAACTGGCGCCTTTTTTGCCCCTTGACCCCTTCGAAAGCCTTTTGTCTTCATTGGAAACAAATTTTTTTTTAAATTTTTGTTTAAGATTATAAAGTGGACAAAAAATCCATAATTTTTAATAAATTTCGCGTACCACTGGGACATACCAAAAAATTTGGACACCTCTTTTTGAGGGTTTCGGGGGGGGTTTCATTTAGTATGGCTCGAACCTTTGTTTCATCCCCTTTTAATTCCTTCTTTACTAATTAATCCCAAATACTTCAATTCATCCCCCAAAATTTTCATTTTTTTTTATTTAATGTCAATCCCATCTTGTAACAACGAAAAAAACCCCCTTTAAAAGCTTAACATGGTGGTGAACGATGGAGACGTAATATTTCATCGTCCATATAAACACTCCAAAAATTTCCTATCACCGGTTTCAGGATTAGGTCAATTGCCTTTTGAAAAAGGGGGCTGCTCTGATAAGCCGGGTGGCATCCGCGAAAACATAAGTGCCACTTTTTACTACAAATGCGGTCTTAACAATATCACTGGGGGGTTTTCTGCCATTTGAAATACCCACTTCTTAGATCAGAGATGACATTATTGTTGTATATGGGATGTTCGTTTTAAATCATCTACAACGGTAAAAGGGGATCGCGGATACTTTTTGATCAATTTAGTTTTCTATAGTTCTGCAAATCTTTTGCTTCCGGTTTCCCGGGGGTAACCATTATTTTTTTTCATAACCCCAAATGGTGACGCGTATGGGGATTGAATTGGCAATCGTTTCCTCTTGTAAATTTTTGTATGTGAAAATTTATTGCTTGCTTTGTCTATTCCTTGGCCTTGAAGTACTGGTGGGTTTCTCCCTGTCAATTTCATGGTATAAAAAAATGAGTAAGACCTGGTTTGTCGAAAATTCCTTTAAAACTACTAAACAAATTTTGTAGTTTTGTTTTCCCATCCCCCAATTTTGTCTTAGATAAATCTATCTCAACCTTTTTCCCCTTAAGGTTCAACCTCCTTATTTATTTGAGAATCGGGAATTTTCAACGATTTTCGATCAAAATCTAAAAAAATCTTTGATCCCCTTATAAAATCAATGCCGAGAATACATGGGTATTTCTGTCAACACATGAAATACCAAGGTCTAACAAAATCTCTGATGCGAATATTCAATTCTACAATCCCCCCTGTTTTGGCATTTCGCACCCTGTGCTGTTATTACCGGGGTCCGATTTTTTTAAATTTTCTTATAAAAAAAAAATTTTCTGTATACTTCTTCATATAAATGATTTATCTGTCCGGTGTCCCATAGCGCTTTCAAAATGTGTTATTTAATAAAATAGGCGTGGGGGAAATTCTACGGGTGATATACAAACGGAGAAACGTGGTGTTTCTCTTGTACGGGGTTGATCTTTTCTTTTACAATATTTAACGTCCCCTTTGCATCCCCATCGCCTCGACTGAAAAATTTTTCCCCGAACCCCTATTTCTACGGTCCCCTCTATTAAAAATTTTCATTTGCTCATTTCGGGTTTGGGAACCCCTGTTGTTGAATCTCTGATCACTATTCTGAAATCTATTCCTCTCGAACCCTCTATTCTTTGACGGCTATTGTCTAAAATCATTTCTAACGTTATTTGGTCACGTCCCAACCAAATTTTCTCCGTTTCTACCCTTTGCATCAAAATTAGGCATCCTATGGGCGTTTTTTACCTCGTCTTTCTACATTATCATTCTGTGAACCCCTTTTTTTAAATTTTCAAGAATACCCTCTTCAATTTGCTAGACTTCCAAAAAATTGCCCCCTGTTTTTTCGGGCGCACTTCCACATAGTCCTGGATCTGTGGTTCGAGTCCAAAAAAAAGATCCCCTTCTGAGGACATTCCTAATTCTAAAATTTTTTCTAATTTTAATAAAATTTCACGAAATCATGGGTTCCTGATTTCTTCCCTGCTTGAACAAAAAAGCTTGTAATTCTTTCTTTTTTGACCTGGGGAAAAACCCCGCTAATTCAGCCTTGGCTTGCGAAATCCGTGGCTTTATTTTGCCAACACCGATCCCAAAAATTGGTACCAATCTTGACCCTTCCCCCGAGATGACTTTTCAAGTAAGCACATGACAGATTCGGGATTTCAAGTAACTGTATTTGATTCTCTATTGTTTCTAGGAACTCTAAAATGTTCTCTGACCCTGAAAAATACATATCGGGTAAAAATTCATCCACCTGCATTACCTAACCCCGAATTAAAACGTTCGGGCGCCATTGCGGCATAGCCATCCTGTGATGACTATGTCTAGTAGGATCCCCAAAAATAGAGGTGTGGGATTATCAAATGATGAGAAAATTATGAAAAACAACACAACTTTTTTGAAAAAACAAATTACTTAATTCCAATTAACAACCCTTAAATGGGGTTAACCCCAAATTTAAAACCCTTTTATTCAAGTCAGATCGCACAACTAAAATTTTTTCAATTATAATAATTCAATGTCTAATCTAACTTCTATACAAAATATTACCTTTTGGAGTCACCTTCCTTCCCAGGTAGAAATAATTCCTATTATGTTATAATTGTAGGTGGAAGACTCAGGCTTTCTTAATCCTATTATATTCTATTGAGATGAGCGTATCCTTCTTCCTGAACTGTGGGACGTCTAACACTTGTTCCGAACGATTCCACACTAAGTTATCTCTAGGCTTGCCGTTCTATCTCATCAAACTTTCTATCCTTTTAAAGTATATCTCTTTTGCATATTTGATTCGTTTCTCTTCTTGGTATTGGGTTGGAAAAGTTTTGCCATTAATCGTGGCCGTCAAAGAACTTAGGAGTTATGTTAGAAGAAGAACGCGAGAGACGTCACAGTGGTACTAGGCTCGAACTCGTGACTTGCCAGCCATGATCCGATACCTTGACCACTTGGCTACCACCAGGGGCGTAACTTCCCCTCGCATTGCGAGGGGCCGAGGTTTCTAGGGGGACCCAAAGCCTTACTGCTGTCAAGTACCTACCCTTTGTAAAACCCAGCTTGGGGGCCCAAAATCTGACTTTGTAGGGGGATGCTCTAAAGGTTCTCCGTTACGCCACTGGCTACCGCGGCCCCGAAACTCTTCTCGTACCCGTGGAGGGACATGTACCACACTGGAAAACACTGCTGTGCAAGATATGTATTCATAAACAATCAACTCAAGCTCTAGTATGTCCTACATATATCGTCATTACAAATTGCACCTGAGGTCCAGTGGCTGAATGGTAGTGTATCACGCTTCCATACCACAGGTCCGGGGTTCAATTCCTGGGTTGGTAAAGGTCGACTCAGCTTTTCATCCCTTCAGTGGGTTGATAAATGAGTACCAAGCTTGCTTGGGAATTGAACACCAGGGGTTTCGCGTCAGACTGATCACTTGACCGAAACATCTGAACATGCACCAAAGCTCCTAAGGTCAAGTAAACCGAGATAGATGCAGTAGGTCTTGGTCCTCATGGGCTGTTGCGCTACTGAGTTCTGTTCAGTTCTGCATAAATTGCACCTGAATGTATACGAGACGCAAAAGAAAATCCGACTGCTGAAAATAATAAGAATTGTTTACATGGGAATAATTAAATCCTTCGAGAAGCTACTCCTACTTGCTCTATTTGTAATTATTCCTATTTCTTCGTAGTTAAAGCCAATTTAAAAAGACATAATCGTCAACCTAATGTCAAAGACAAAGATGACTTCACTTAACCTTAAACACACGAAAAACTAGAGTGGTACTTGTCCAATAAATTTAAACTTCTAAATGTTAATGATATATAATTCAGACTGCACCTAAAATTCTAACCAAAATTTTATCAATGACCGTGATTCTGCATCCCAAGTTAAAAATGAGGATGCATCCTATTTCCTCCTCCACTCATGGAAAGTGAAGCTAAATTATCCGCCTCTCTTAAGGTATCCGACTACGTTCGGAACAATGATTTTAAAAAAGTGCATAAATGGATAATTTTTATGATATTTAGTATCACTTAGATTAGGATACATGTATAAAATTGTTTTTAAGACATTTTTTGACAAAAAAAATTTATTTAAATACAATGAGGCAATTTCTGATACAACCCGATTAACAATGTCAGATCGAAACCCACTAAATTTATCATGGCGAGATTTACTTTTGAAGATAGCTGTAGCTTAGAGCACCATACAGGTTATGATATGCCCCCCTCCCCTTTAGTGCCGTATCTCTGATTTTCAGCATGAGCTAGAGGTGTAGAGTTTTCAAAAGTAATAGACATTTTAAATTCTTAATATTACTTTATTAAGAATAAAACATAAATGTCTAACAATTGAGATAAATTTAAATAGCGAGAATCTTGAATGAACAAACACACACAAAGATAGTTAAACCGAATCGCGTAACTTAGACAACTTTCTCTAAATAATTATTCAATCCGCCTACTCTAACTTTTAATTATATTACAAGTCCTAATATCAAAATATAATCAGTCCTACCTTAACCCAACTAAGATTAGATTTCTATATGGATACGTCTGGGCGCGCGTGCAATGGTATGCACCTTGGATTACTGGTTTACTCTCCAGGTAACTTTACGAGTGGCTGTCAATTCACGCTTGTATCTCTTCAAACATAACTTTCCCCCAAATTGCCCTCCTGCTTACTGAAACTTCTGTTCTTTTAAAAGTTATCTTATTTGCATTTCTTGTTCACATTTCGCTTCTTGAGTTTTGGTTGGAAAAGTGTTGCCATTAATCTTGGCCATCAGAGGTTATGTTAAAGAAAAGACGCATGAGCTCGTCACAAGATGACGTTACGATTTTGCTCAGTTCCACCCCAGTTGACACAGTTCTACCTCAGTTGAAGTAGGACACCCAGGGGAATGGTCAAGGTCTCCCCACATCTCTTCCCCTTCCATGAGCCTTTCGAGAGGACGAATATTTAGTGTGCACCCTTGCGGCACAGGCAATACATATTAACAATCATCTATGCCTTCGCCGGGATTCGAGCCAAGACCTTACGGCATAACAGTCAACGTCAATAATCACTATATCGGATGGGCGGCTTATTACACATCACTAAAATTTATATCTAGTAAATAAAAAGTTAAAAAGCATCCGCTTTGCTACAGTCTCTAGGTGACGCAGACAAAATCATATGTTCTAAACCACGATAAATTTAGATAATGTTCCGAAAATGAGTATTCATCAAAATTCCTATTCCAATAAATAAAGAGTACAAAGCTTAAAACGAGATTATAAGCATAAGAGCCAATTCTTACGAGAGCTGTTTTTACAGATAAGATAATTTTTTATCAATTGATGCGAGTATATATAAGTTTTTTTGCCATTTTCTCCATAAAAATCACTGTAAATTCAAAAACATTTTATATAAACTTGGTTGTTTCAAAAATAACTTCTGGGCATATGGATATTTTTCCCGACAAGCCTTAGGTAAGGTATGCATATGATTATAATGTACATTTTCAAAATAATTTTATTTTAACGAATCTAATATGTATACAACTCAGGGTTTTCCATTATTTTTTATTTATTACAGATTAAAATAATTAAGACGCTAATAGTATTCATATATCATAATTTACTATTAAAATAAATCAGTCAAAAGTACACTATTCAAAAATATGCCATAATATAGATTTGACTTTAAGATCTTTTGTAGTATCCAACTTTTGTAAAGGCTGCTTGTTTAAAGGTATCCGAATAGCGGCGGCTAGTTTTTGAACCGTAATTTAAAAGGGCATAAATGGATAATTTTCATGATATTTAGTGTCACTTAGATTAGAATACATGTATAAAATTGTTTAAGGACATTTTGACAAAAAAATTATTTAAATACAATATTTCGGCAAAAAATTAACTTAGAATAATATTTTTTCCAAATGTTCTCCTTTTGTGAAAAATGCTTCTATTATAATAATATTTTGCCTGTACATAGTTCAGACCTCTGTACAGAGGCTCAACTAAAATTTTTGAAATATATAACTTAGAAGTGGGTTTATCCATATTTTACGACAACAGAGGTGAGCAATTTTAAGAAAAAAACGCCAATAATTATATAAATTGGTGGTAACTCTAAAAACAATGTGAATTTTTCAAAAATTCTAGTTGAGCCTCTGTAGAGAGGTCTGAGCTTCCCTAAAGGCAAAAACATTATTATAATAGAAGCATTTTTCACAAAAGGTGAACATTTGGAAAAAGGATTATTCTAAGTTAATTTTTTGCCGAAATATTGTATTTAACTAATTTTTTTTTGTCAAAATGTCTTTAAAACAATTTTATACGTGTATTCTAATCTCAGTGACACTAAATATCATGACAATTACCCATTTATGCGCTTTTTTAAAATCACGGTTCCGAACGTAGTCGGATACCTTAAACAATTTTATACATGTATTCTAATCTAAGTGACACTAAATATCATGAAAATGATCCATTTTTTTGCTTTTTTAAAATCACGGTTCCAAACGTAGTCGCTCCACGTCTCTTGACCATATACGACCAGTGCGACGTTAATATTCAATCAATCAATCAACCAAACGTAGTCGGATACCTTAAAATGTACATAATTTCCAATGTATTTTCAATTTTTATATGTTTTTGTGATTTTCTATTTAAATGCATACATAGTTTTGTAATAGTAAAAATAGTTTAACTGTATATAGTTTTTGTATGTAAAAAAGTTTCATATATTTTGTTCTTCAATATTTTTTCGCACAACATGCTACATTCTATTCATTCAAATAGCTTTATTTTCTAATAAAGTTAACATTTTTTCATGTTACAATTTATTAGATTTTGGATTACCCTATTATATCTTTTACACAATTTGGATACCATTGACTAATACAGCGTTTCTCGAACTGTGGGACGTGTCCCCCTCCTCCAGGGAGGCGTGAAGACCTTACACAGGGGCGGAGCTTATCGAAAAATCGAAATAAAAGGTTATTTAAGATATTATTAATTTAAAAGAGTAAAACAAAATATACATTCTGACATAGTGAAAATAAATAAACACACACATCTACGCTGATATAATACTTATAAATGTACCAGCACTGTGTGTGTGTGTGTGTGTGTGTGTGTGTGTGTGTGTGTGTGTGTGTGTGTGTGTGTACAATGTGTATTTTATAATTAATTCATCAATACAAACAACATATACTCTTATATTACTAACTACTATTCTAACATATATAATACTTATCCTAATATTTATTAGAAAAACTTACTTAAAATATCTATTACTTAAAAGTAACATTTACAAAATTTAATACTTGTCTTGATAATTAGTACGGTTTATAATTAAGTCATATTATAGCTTTACCATCAAAGTATATTATTATTGCATTTAATATTTTGTTATTGCATACAATTGCCTAAATTTGACCAAATTATGACTAAAATTTGGGTCAAAAATGTAGAAAGTTTGAAAATATGTAAATTTTCCATTGCATGGGTTACTTCTAATTTTTTTAAGGTGTTGCGGTCCACCCAGTGGCGGAGGTATGGTAAGCTAAGAAAAAGTATACAGTATTTATTACAACGTAATAATAAATACGGAATATGTACTTACCTACACAACTGCAACAAAAAAATCTTACACTTTTAAGACCACGTCCGGGGTTTGAATCTCGGACCTGTGGCGTAGAAACGCGATGCACTAGCCACTCAACCTCTTCGCTTACGTTCTTTTACTAAGCAAAAAAGTAAGAGAAACTGATTTCGATAAGGTATAAAAAAATTAACCATTTGTAAATTAACCTTATTTTTTATACTTGACTACATAAAAGAATTGCGGTTAAGTATAAATTATAAGTTTTTGGTGATTGTCACAAATTCTTAATAGAATATTCTTAAAATTCTTAAGGATATTTGATACTCTTTCAGGAAATCTTTTTTATTACTAGGACTAAGTAGTAAATTAAAGCTATTTTTTATTAAGTTAACATAATTATATAAATCATGTATAACTCAGATGGATGTCAAAGATCCTAAATTTACAATTGTTTGAACTCCAACAAACTGCTATTGGTGTAACGTAATATTAATTTGTAGTAACCCAACCAAAGATAAATAAAAGCATTTGTCTGACAGAAATTGAAAGGAGTTTCTTTTTATATATTTAACCCGCGATCACTCGCGCGGGGTGTTCTGTACACCCCAGCAACAAGAAAATCCTTCCAGGATTCTAAAAAGAATGCACGGAAACACAATTTTTTCTGTAGCTGCACATTTTAGGTCATTGAACCTGTAGGCCTGATGGAATCCTTCTTTCTCGAATGATTGGAATGTAATGAACTTCAAAAATTTATCTGGAGAGCTGAGAACTCCCACAAGAAGTTGAGCATATGTATACAATCTATAACGGATGTTTGGAAAATGAATAAAATTTTATTTTTCTACTTTCTACAATCATTTTTCACTAAATATAAAGTATATTTATTACTGGTATATACGTTTTACTGGTTTATGAAAAAATATAAAATTATGTGTTTTAGAATGAAAATTTTGCATGTTTAATTTAAATTAATATTACTCTCATTTATATGCAATAAATTTAATAATTTTATTTGTATAGCACAAAAAACGTCTTGTACTTTATAAATATGTATCATAATGACTTAATTTTATTTTCATAATTAAATACACGTGTTACAAGTTTGAGGTGTTCTCTACACCCCACGAGTAACGACGGTAACAAAAACAGGCGCGAGTGAACGCGGGTTAAACTAAATTCACATTAAAGAAGCTAGTGACGACTCAATTTATATTTTAAAAATATATGTATAACTGCTTTTCTTTTAGTAGATAAAATGAAACTACTTTAAATAAAATAAAAACGTAGTATTTTAGTAGTAATTGAATAAAATATAATTATATTTCAAGACATTATCGAAAATTTAGAAGCTTAGAAGCTTGACATCTTTGGGAAACGGAACGGGAAACGTTCCTCCATCCCACATCGAAAGTTATTTGGGCCTTGAAGTGGAGAGGCCTGGATTGAGAGGGAGCTTCCTGATTAGTGGACTAAGAGAATCAGTGAGTTAACATTCTATTCGCTGCCTTGAAGTTATGGAACAGAAATTGAGTTGGAAAAAAGTGCTTGCCTGTGTGGGTTGCAGATTGAAAATATTTTAAAATTAAGAAAGGAAATGTAAAAGTAAAATGACAAATTAGAAAATGGTCATTCTCCACGAGGGGAATGACGCAATTTAACTACTAGGGGATTATACGAGTCTAAAAGGATTCTTCGAGCCTCTTAAGTATTGACATCGGGATTGTAATTTTTTAAGATTTAAGACATTTAAGTTATTTGAATTTTTAATTATAAGAAAATTTAATTTCTATTTTTGAATATATTTTTAAAAGGATAAATGTTAAATACTTTGTAAATATCTCTATTTTTGTATCTACATGTTTTAGTTATATTCCTGATTAAAGCATTTTGGGCATTTTCAAAGTTTAATGTTTTGAATTAGCTCATAGCCCACAGAAGGCAGCGTACATTAGATGGGCCTCAAAACAGCAGTGTGAAGTAGTTTGTTGTAAGATTCATTGAAAAATTTCCCGGGAAATTAAGGGTTTTTCCGCCGTATAAGATCTGTTGTTTCCATGATAAATTTTTGTCTAGGAGTACCCCTAGGTAATTCATGCTCTGAGACCAGTGTAGTTGTGTGGAACAGAGGGTTGGTGATGTGACTGGTTTTCTTCTCCTGGTGAAGAATACGGCTATTGTTTTATCTACATTAATTTTTATTTTCCATGTGTTAAAAAGTTTTCAAGAAGTTGTAGGTGTGAGTTGAGTGCACGAGTGATAGTGTTGTGATTTTTATAAGTAGCCAGGATAGTAGTATCATTAGCGTAAATATTAGTACTGGTTTGAGGGTGAGTAGGTATATCATTAATATATATGTTGAAAAGCAGGGGCCCAAGGAGGCTTCCCTGGGACACACCCCTTTTGATATTAAAAGAAGAGAGTATCATTCACTCTTACTTTGAAGGATCTGTTAACTAAATAAGAATTAATGAGATGAATTAAATCAGGTGGAAAATTATTAGTGATAAGTTTTTAGATGAGTCCCCTAACCCAGACCCTGTCAAAAGCCTTCTGAATGTCTAGAAAAACAGCCCCAGTGGACCTGCTTCTCTGAAATCCAGAAGAGATTTTTTCGGTACGTCTGAGCAGCGGGTGGTAGGTAGAAAGATGCCTGGTGAGCCCATATTGATTTGGATTAATGAAGTTGTTATCATTAGTAAAAGTATATAATCTATTTAGAATTACATGTTCTGTTATTTTACTAAAATGTTTAGAAGGGAAATCGGTCTGTAACTCTCGGGATGATGACTAGTTTTGCCAGGTTTTTGAATCGGAAAAACTATTGCTGTTTTCCAGTTATTTGGAAAATGTCTGAGAATTAAAATTTTATTAATTAAATATGTTAGTATGAGAATAATTTTAAGTGGAAAATTATTAACCATTTTATTGGTAATATTATCGCTTCCTGGCGCTTTGTTATTGGGGAAAAATTTTATACTGTATTAAAGTCTTTAAATGCATTTTCTGAGAAACTATATGTTTTTCAATTTCTTGCTTCACTAAAGGTTTTCTTTTTAAGATATTGAATTGAAATTTTCAAAAAATGTTTTATTTAGTTTTATCTATAGTCTATACTATTATCTAATCTCTGTATATATATTTATGTATTCCATTGCACTTTTTGTGGAAAAATAACATTAGCTTCTTGTAAAAAATTGAGTTTTTGAATAAAAAATGACATATTTTAAAAACTTTTAAAAATATTACAAATCTTATAGTTACAATTATAGATAACGATGCTATTTATGCACTGTATGAATAGCATTCAAATAGAATTTTCAATACAAGCCTTACCGTAACTGCAATTTTTCACTAACATTTCACTCAAAATTCCCAATATATCCAAAATTATTTTTTAATTTTTTGTAAAGAATTGAATTCTAATTTTATTCCCCATTTCAACTAAAAAAGTGTTTGTTTAGTTGAAAATTTATATATTTCAAAAAAAGTGCTCCGAAGGTAGTCACTTGAAATTCATTAGGGTTTGCAGCCCTAAGATCCCAGTGTTTCTTCAAATCCCGAAATCCCGAGATTAAAATAACTCTAATCCCGGCATTTAATTTTTATCTGAATTGTATTTTAAAATACTTTTTCTCAGCAAAATTTTCTATGAATTTAATTTTCAGAAAATTTATGTGTTGGTATATATATATATTTTTTATGATATAAGTACATATAGAATATTTTTTGTGTGCAATTATAAGTGCTATGAGTAAAAAATTACATGCAGCTCTCATCTCTCGAATGGGAAAACTTCGCACAGACCTAAGTGGTTTACTGCAATGCTTAAATAATGGTATAAGCAACATCTAAGAAATAGATTTTTTCACAGTTCCTTCTTCTGTTAAATGTCGTAAATTAATAGTGGACCGACTTGACGCTTCAAATCCCATGCTAAAATTTCATATATTTCAAAAATTCTAGTTGAGCCTCTGTACAGAGGTATGAGCTACTTATAGGCAAAATATTATTATAATAGAAGCATTTTTCGCAAAAGGAGAACATTTGGAAAAAAAATTATTCTAAGTTAATTTTTTGTCGAAATATTGTATTTAAATAATTTTTGTTTGTCAAAATGTCCTTAAAACAATTTTATACATGTATTCTAATCTAAGTGACACTAAATATCATGAAAATGATCCATTTATGTGCTTTTTTAAAATCACGGTTCCGAACGTAGTCGGATACCTTAACATTGTTACTTAGGTGCTTTTTAAAGTTTTTGCTTAATATCTTTTTAACTAATTTCGGAGTTTAAATGGTCAAAATGATTAAAAGCAAAGTGGATCCGAGGATAAACCCTCGAATAATTTCCCATCTTCCGGTACCTTTGCCGTGTCTCTGCGTTCGGCGGTTCGTGAGAAGAGATAGCCTCCCATACATAGATAGATATGTTAGTTTACTCTCGAATTTTAAAATGGCAGATGTTCGTGTTTGTAATTTTTTTTTTACTTTACAACAGTGCTTCTCAAACTTTCAATGCTGGCGCCCCCCTTTTCAATCACAATTTTTATCGCGCCCCCTTCTTCATTAATAATGTAGTGAATGCAATAATAATGCACTTTGACGCCAAAGCTACAATACGCGATCTTAATTAAAAAACCATACAAATAAATAACATAAGTATTAAATTTTGTATACGTTACTTTTAAGAAAAAAAATTAAGTAATAGGATAATTATTATGTTATTTTTCCTTTCTATAATTTTTAAATTGAACATATTGCAAAATGCGGTGTGCTTAGAAAACAAAATATAGAAAATCAGCTAAATATAGAAAAAGAACTCAGAGGGTCAATTTCTAATCATAAAACATTCCTTTAATAACTTTACTTTCAAGACAAGCCCATGGAAGTCGGTAATACTTATTAAAAACTTGTTCTTAATTTAGTATTAATGAATTAGTTATAAAATACTCTGTGCAAAAACTGATACATTAAAAGTATACCGACTGAAGTGCCCTTTGAAGAGTTCATCTATAAAAAAATAAAACATTATTGATATAATAGCTGAATTGTAAGAGAGTAAAGCCAAGTGCTGTCAATGTTTACAAAAATGTAAAATGATTTTTTAAAATGATTTTCTCCAATTATAATTAGTTTTAAGCGAATTGTAATTTTAAGCCTCACAGAATTAGCATTATAATTGATGTTATAAATAATGAACAATAATATAAAATTTCCGATGAAGAATAATTGTATTATTTTTAATATTTAAAGCGAAAAGACTTCAACATGTTTTAACCCGGGAGCAGGCGCGCACTCGATACGATTATTGAGTCACACCAATCCTTATATATATATATATATATATATATATATACTATTTTATTGTACTTACTATTTTATTGTACACAATACAAATCGTGATTCCAGTGAATAATTTAATTAAGAAAGTAAACTTACCCACTTCCAGAACTTTTCAATTTTTTCGTTGGTAACAAATAAACAGTTTTGCCAGAATTAACGATTCTGTGATCTGTGTGTTCCGCGCTACGACTTCCGGGTTAAAAGTCTTGGCCAAGTAATCCTCCAATGTGCTCTCCGAGATTTTCCAAATATCATAAAACTCTTTTGCATGGAAAAAAGCTCAACACAGAAATAAATACATTACTTAGAACTTCCCCAAATGAGAAACAGACACATATAAGAGGGGGCATAACTAACTGTACCAATAACTTAGAAGGTCAAACAGATTACAGAAAAACAGATTACAGCTATAATGTCGTATTTCAAAAATAAACATTGGAATTTTTATTTAAACTTTTTGGGGTCTATTTTTCCCTTAAAAGAGTAAAAATACTTAAAGATTACAGCAAAAAAAAAAAAAAATTTTTTATTTTTTTGAAAAAGATATTTTATTTTAAAAAATTTTTTTTTTTGGTAAAATTTTTTTTATAAAAAATTATATCAGAAAAAAAATTTTTTTTAATTTTTAAAGTTTTTTTTTTTTTTTTCCAAAAATTAATTATTTTTTAAATTTTTTTTTTGAATTTTTTTAAGAAAACCCTGGGCAAAATTTGAAAAATTTGTTTTTAAAAAAGGGGGAAAATATTTTTTACGAGGTTTTTTTTATAGAAAGCCCCCCTTTGAATAAAAAAGGTTTTTTTTCCGGGGGGTAATTTTTAAATAAAATTAAAGTTTTGAAAAAACCCTTTTTTTTTTCCAAAATTTAAAAAAGGAAGTTTGGGGTTTTTTCTTCGGGAAAAACCCGGGGTTGGGGGAACTTGGTGTTTAAAAAGAGTCCGGGGAAAGGGGTTCCTTAATTTGCCCACAACCATCATCAATCACTTTAAAGAAAAGGGAGCTGGAAATTCCCCCCCTAAAAGAGTTCAACAATTTCTGAGACATCACGAACATACAAATACGTTACCCAAAAAGCAATAGGATGCAAACACCCACAACACAAACGAAAGTCCAAAAACCCCGACTCAAAAAGGGCGGGGTAAAACGGGGTTGCAACCCTTCTGAAGGTTTTCCACCGACGTTTTGAGGGGTTTTTGGTGGTTGGACATAAAATAGACCAAAAAAGCCAACATATCCGGCCAAAATCAAAATGGGCAAGATTTTGATTTTCACAGTCTAAAGGAGTTGCAAACTTTCCACAAAAAACAGTGGTGGTTTGGGGATGGGATGTTCGGGATTAGATGCTGCTGTGAAACGTAGTGTAGCAAAACAAAAAGAATTTCCCCTAAGTAAATTTTTTCCCTTTGCGATATCAATTAAAAGTTCTAATTTTAATTTTTAAAAATGTCAAAAATTTTTTAATTTTGGGGCATATGTGTTCTAAGCGTTACTGAATTTTTTCTTTCCCAATTACAGTTTTTCAAACTAAAACCCCAATACTAAGAAGGGGGAAAAAATTTATCCATTAGATAATTCGAGAAAAGGATCTATCGATTTTAAGTCAGGTGGATGAACATCTATTCCGTATATTTAAATGCTCTGATGAAGTTGCTATCTGTTTACAGCCATAGTTCAATATGGCTGAGGATTACTGTTCATCAAAATAAAATTCTTGCAATAGGAGCAGCATAAAGTCTCCATATCTGACTATTCACAGTGCCTTCATTGAGCAAATACAAATCTGTGTACATTCCAAAAGAAATTCCAAGCCATACCATGCTTCTACCTTCCCTGTAGGTTTTTTTCAAAAATGTCGGCATTCATGGGGGCTAGTTCTTTATTCCCACCAAACCAGAACATGATGATAATCCCTTTCTAAATTTACCTTAGAATCCTCCGTACAAAATACAGAGTGCCATTCGTCCTTTATCACATTATCTTGCTCTGTGGCCTATTTTAATCGGTCGTCCTTTATATTGCATTTAATGGACACATCTAAATGATCTTCTTTCCCATAAAACATTGTGAGAATATCTAAATGGTCTTCTTTCCCATAAACCATTGTGAGGACATCTCCGAATGGTGGTGTTTGCAATTTTTCTTTTAATTGCCACAACATGGGCTATAATGAGTTCTGTTGAGAATTCTGTTTCTTTACGCAAATAAAAGGTAGAAATTATTATTGAGAATTATTGAAACACTTGGTGAGGCCTGGAATCGGCTCTCTTGAAACTGATTTTCAAATTTATTCCAAAATCATTGGACTACACTGCATGAAGTATAAAGCAGCCAAGCACTATCAGATTAGAAGAGGTCATTTCCATTTGCCCGATAGACCTCCATTGGACACTCATCAAATAGAAAATCACGCCTTCTGTTGCTTCGTGATGGACGAGAGAATGGTGGGGACGTTTGATTCGATTCATAAAGTCACTCTTCGTAAAACGTATTTAGTGAATTTTTTCTTAGTTCATATGCGATGTCGAAAAAAAATTGTGATTAACAGTCCTTTAAACAATGTTTAAACCAACGATAACTGTACATCTTTGATATATGAAGCAATTAGGTACCCCCAATCAGAAATTATTGACTCGAGTAAACTAAACATTCGACTTAGTCACTGTGCAAATTAACGAGAACTGAAGTTATGTTTTCATAAGGAATGTTTGATCCTGTATACGTGTTCAGAGAAGTCTAAAGTAAAAGAATAAATACTAAAACGTAAATTATTTTTTGTTGTTTTCTTATAATAAGAAATGATTAACTGGATCAAGGAGGATAACTAAAAAGATTTCTCCAAGTAGTGAAGTTGCTCCTATAGTTTCAAAGATAAAAAACAGAACTTTTACTGAGGTGAAACCCGTGCAAAAACCCCATGTCCTAGAGCAGCGGTTCTTAAATTTTCGATCACCCCGGTTCTCTTTATGTATCCCCCTCACATCGCGGACCTCAAGTATTTTGAATATTCTTTTCTTATTCCCAGCACATGGCTAAGGAATTTAAAGGTTCCTCAATAACCCTGCCTCCTCTTATATAGACTTTTTAATATTTCTTTTTTTTTAATTTAAGAAAATAGTAAACCTCTAATTAAAATTATTACAAAATAGTCATTTAAAATAAATAAATAATGTACTTAACTGTATTAATTGTCAAACTGCAGGCGCAATTCAATTAGAAAATCGAGATGGGTAGATCGCTTTCGTATTGGGCGTTATGAA
>BMAV01004980.1:0-14081 GCA_019973955.1 Trichonephila inaurata madagascariensis
CATACATTTGTTTTATAGTTTAAAAAAACAATAATAATTCATTATTTTCTTATAATATTAAAGTCATAACTTTTTGAGGGATCATCATATTATAACAGGAGTACTTTAATGAAAGTATAATGTTTGTATATTTCTAGAAAGACCTTGTGTACCGTTTTTGGAATTCGTGTAAATAAAAAGACAAACCTGAAAGTATGGCGTATAAATGCTTACAATATTCTTATATAATTATGTATTTGAAACATAAATTTGTTTTTTTATATTAAATGCTTGAACATATATAAGTTTGGTTTAAATAAATTATAAAATTTTTTATTGATTTGTTTATTACATTTATTTATACGTCCACTTTTCTGAATGGAACAGTATGGGGTTGGTGCACAGTTATAAGGTGGCGAAATTTTTTTAATATTATTTATTAAAAAAAGAGATACGTAAAATCTTAACAGTGACATTTCTAAATGATTAACCCGGAGCCTAGTCACCATTTATTTCAGTAACTGCTTCTGATTTGCTTGGAAGACAGTTGCTTCCATGAACAAAGAATTGCGGTTTTTGGGGCAATCCTTTTTCACATCCACAACAAGTTATCGAAATCATAAAGGGGTCTGTTCAGGTGTCATTTTTTTGCCATTAACTATGGTTTAAATTAAGGTGCGACATAGCCATCATTCGATGTTTTGTCGGGGGGTTTCCCTGTTAGAGGTGGGTTTTCTGGGAATGATGAGACATTCTATAATTCTTAATATGATTTTTTATTAAGAATTTAACTTAAATTACTTAGATATCGAACAAATTTATTTTAAATGAGAAAAAAAAAGTACGCAGTTTTAACTAACTCAGACCCCAATTAGATCACTTATAATATAAATATATTAGAGCCGCCTAATCTTGTTTCAATAATATACTAGCGTTCAGAATATATTCTTCCCCCTTTGGTTGAATACTCAGCCCAGGCTAATCCAAATCTTTCTCCTAGGGTAGTACAATGGTATGTACCTTGTATAGATTGGGATGGGCGTTTTGATTCTAAGCCTCGATCCACCTATCTTTTCCGAACTGAACTTTCAAAATTGCCATCCTTGCTCACTAAACTTTCTACCCTTTTTAAAGGTTATCTTATTTGATTTCTTCGTTTCACCTTTTGGATTTGGGGGGTTTTTTGCCATTAATCTTGGCCGTCAAAGAACGTAGGGTTATGTTAGAAAAGAACGAGACATGTCCGGTCCATCCAAAGCCCCCGAGTAGTGAATAGTGCGACGTTAATATTCCTCCCCCACCCCACGTTTTTTGACACCGTGAAATTACTGATGCTTTTCCCTTTTTCTCAAAGTAAATAATTTGACGAATATGAGCATGATTATCGAGACGTATTTTTACAACCTAAAAGTAGAAAGATATTTTCCTTCATAAATTTCTAAAGTATTGTAAATTTTTATTAAAATATAGCACGTCAATGAAACGCCTGTGATAATTATGCCCTTACCCAATAATAACATTTACATTCTTAAGATTGTTCTGCCATTGCTTACAACTGTATCAATGACATTTTGTAAATATATAACAGAATTTCAAACTTTGGAAAGATTTTGTATTTGTTATATACCATATTTAAATATTTTATTTTGTATTTTTAGACAAATCAGTTCTTTTCCCGCTATTGCTTGAAAATATTTGTAGAAGTGAAATTAACTGTATTTTTTAATTCAGAACTTAATAACATTTTTAAACTTAAGTAATTAAAAAGCCCGATGTTTTTTGTATCACTACTTTTGAAAAAAATGCTAATTAGTGCTATATTTGTTACTAATGAGATATCTTTCAGCCACTTAAAATATTAGAACTAAACTGAGGAAATATCAAACAGAGCAATAGATCAACATCATTTGGATATGGTGCCTAGTCGTTAATTTCACAAACTGGCAGCCGGCATTATTGAGTAATGGTTTCGAGTCCTCATGACACTAAACATAACTGTGTAAAAGGGCCGAAGTAGGCCTTATTCTGTCCTTCTTGCTTGGTGTGGTACCCTGGAGTGAGGGTACCAGCTCATTGGTTGTCATTACCACTTGATCATGGATCAAAATTACGAGGTCCGTCGCCAAAATCCCTCATGTTGCATCGGGGTGCGACGTTAATCAACACACCCTCATGAGAAACATATGAAGAAGAGTTCTATTTGTTTCAATCATTCGAATAACTAATCTTATCTATATGGTATTGTATTCATATTCTCATTAATTTTTTTATTTAATACAGATTCTAAATATATAAATAAAATAGCATGATATAGTAAATGAATACATTGAATTAATTTCGAAATTAAGTGCAGCATTTTAACTTACCTTTGAGTGAAATAGAGGTTACAGTCGGTTGGCTTACACGAGAAGATTTTCGTTTTACAAACGTAAATTATTCTGGAAGAAGTAAGAGTATCGTGTAAATTTACCAGTCTGTTTTTACGCATGCTGCAATCGACAATCGATTTGCTTGTCAAGGTTTAAGTGCTAATTGACATTTAGTGAACATATCGAAGTCAACGGAAGCCAACCGTCTAGACATTCTCCCCCTTAATGTATATTTTGTTTTAAATGGACAAAAAAAAAGAATGCAGATGGATCGTTGGAAATTTTGATATCATTATGTAAATATTGACTTTAATTAAGATGACTTTAAATTTAAAATATAATTCAGCTGTGTGATTCTATTAGTTGCTACTAGATGTAGTGCTTACAAATCCTTTTAACTTGACAGGTTTGATACGTACGGATATTAATTAAAAAGTATATCTATAATCAGTTTATATATCAATGACGTCAGCATAATGTATTTAGCTTTATTCATACGGACAAACACTTTTAAAACTATGTATGCTTAACTGATAGAAGCAATTTCATTGAGTATATATAGTCGATAATTACGAATTTACATAACATACCTCTATACACAGGCCATTTTAACCTATATAATATTAGTGTATATAACTAATACAGCATTCTCTCTCTCTGTAATTTGCTGAGTATTAAAGCTATTGAAATTATGGTTACATAGGTTACTGCAAACAGTCTTAATGTAGTGGACCCTAATTATGCATGTAAACAATTCCATCTGATTTAGTCGATTTATATCTTAAAAGCAAGCAGTAGGGACAAATTTAGTACTAAAATATCCCTTATTAAATGATAAGATTTCTTTTTTCAAAAATTGATACAATAAAGGTGATTCAAAAATATTTTTTTTTGTAAACAGTGTTTGCGTTAATGCGAATATTATTGATTGAAGTCGTCAGGTCTTTTTAATTTGGATAAAGGTTTATGCATACAGCTATTGGTTATTACATTGATATTACCGTAGAAACCATATGTTCTAAAAAATTAATGTCAATATTTAAGTGGTGTTGCAAACTTCTACATTATTAGAACTAGATATAAACATTTTATATTTCAGAAAAAGATGCATTGAATTGAAAAATATCATTTCATTTCTCACACAAAAATTAGCAGGGAAAATTTTCACCCGAGAAAGTTTTGAATCTGCTAAAAATTTTAAAACTAGAATCATTTGAAAATGGAAAACCATATATTGCTTTCGAGCTTATTTTTATTCCTACTGGAAACAGAGCTTTTCGTTTACCTCTGTAATAAAATAAAATTCCATGTATATAGCGTTTAAATCCCATCGTTTTTTTGTTTGTTAAAATCTTTATAACTATATAATATATAGATGAAGCGCAGGAGATTATTTTCGTTTAAAATACTTGAGTATTACTGGCTGCATATATATATATAAGATGTTTAAAGTGTTTCAAAAGAGTATTAGTGTTTTAATTAAAAATCAAGCAGTTGGAAAACCATATATGCTTTTTTTTCATGTTATATATTAACATTGTGTATAAGTGATATTTTGGGGAAAAAAAAAATATGCAATATTTCTGTATGATTGTTTTAGTTACACTACACAGTAAATCTTTACAAAATTAATATTTACCGAAAAAGATTCTTTTCGTATTTCTGTGTCGGTATTGAGAAGTTGACATTAAATTTCAAAGTTAGGTGTTAAGAAATTAGTTTTAAGATATTCTGTGAAGTTTTCTGAGGTATGGTTTTGGTTTCGGTTTCATTTGAAAAGCATTTTTTATTCTTAAATAGAATTAATCAAAATATTTTTATGATTAACTACTTTAGTGTGAAATGTTTATTAATTCAAATTGGTATTACTAAAATTATTCTGCTTGATGGTGGTTGATTATTTAAATTATCATACTAATTACTAAAATTTGTTTCAAGCAGTCATTTTTTTTGTTTTAAAAATAGTTTATATATAACTTACTTCATTAATTTTTCCCTGTTGAGAAAATGCCGCGGACAAAGCAACTTGTGTTGCAGAGAAACAATATTTCGAAGAAAACTACTACTAAGATGTGATGTATTCAAACATCAGTCCCTACAGTTGTAGTACAATTAGATTTCCGAATGCTATTCTTGAATTAAAGTATTGCAAATAACACTGAATATTTTCTTCGTAAAATTCAAAACTACATTATACTAAACATATAATACAGTGTTATATTTTAGTATTATTTTAGAGTCGTACAACAAGAAGAGTAGAACTAAAACTCGTAAACTGCCCATTTAAATCTGAAAAATTAAATTTTATGAGAAAATCTAGTTGTTTTTGCTTTAAGTTAGCAACGTTATTATTTTTATACATAAATGTTACGTAAGCTTCAGTAGAAATACATACATTGTAAAGATTAGGTTGAGCCATCGTAAAAAATACTACTAATATAACGCGTGAAAATATATATTTTAAATTAAAAAATTGTTTCAGTCATACTTAATTAAAATTATGTTTTAATAAAAATATACAACGGAAAAAAATATATTAAAAGTACTCGAGCTTTACGGGGTATTATAAATTTTTGTTTTGCGCTTTACAAACTTTTAAAGTTATGTTTTTCTCAGATCTCAATGTTGAAGGTATAAGTGTTTTCAAACCCTAAGGCTTTTTTCTTGTACATCACATAACCAGTGCAAATTTTTTATATACACTGAAAACGTATGTTGTACAAAGTGTTAGTATGGATTTAGGCTGAGCATCTAGTTATTTTCTTTTTAAAAAATGTTACCTACTATTTTAAAAATTTGCGTGATTTTACCAGGGTTTTCTAGAAAAACAATTACAAAAATTCGAATAAAAGAAATAGATCTTCAACCATACTAATTTTATTGCCAATAATCTAAGAAAACATAACAACTTAAAATGGTCTAAAAAATTTAAAACCTGAGTATTTTATAATAGTTTGAAAAATTTGAAAAAATTTAAATTTTTTAAAATTCGTTAAACAATGGCTGTGCAAACTGACTTTTAATTTCTTCAGAATCACCTTTTTATAATATAAGTATCTGAATATAAAACAAAATACTTTTTTCTGTTACTGTCTCGAAAAATTTTTAAAAGCCTTAAATTCAATTTTAAGAATAGCCTCAAAAATGATCTGGCAACAGACGGAATTTCATAAATGACGAAAGCAAAATTCATCACTACTGCTTATTTCTCCATTTGTAGTTGTTATTGGAAATGATGTGTATTATACTTTATAGCTCATGAATCAAATGGTACACTAGATGATTTTATTTTACAGCAGTGAATATAAAATTTGCTTTTTTATATCAAAAATTGCGAATTGAGGACCAAGAAAAACGCTTCATTCAATGGTTCTGCTCTTTTAAGTACAAATTTACCTACAGAAGTATATTGTAAATATTAGCGAAAATAATATATTTTTATGTCTTAAAATTAAATTTGGACATTAGATCACATGTATGAGAAATATTTTTAGAAACTTTTATGTGACTGACTACGTTAAAAACGGAATTTTAAAAAAGTTATAAGTAAATATATTTTTGATGTTTAATGTCAGTTAAATTAAAATATGTATTGTGTTATGTTTTAAAGTTTTTATTTACAAAAAATAATATTTAAAATGCAGTTTTTAACAACAAAAAAAAAAAAAATGACATATTTTTAAAAAATTCTCCTTTTATGAATAATGTTTCTATAATAAAAATATTTCGCCTATACATAAGTTAGACCCTCTATATCAACTAATATATTTGAATCCAAACTAAATTTTGAAAAATCCATATTTTTCTGTGTATTACTATATCACTGTACGTAATAGCGTGGTGTTTGGTTTTGAATTTCTACATTAAAATGGTTAAATCCACTTTGAAGTCCAGTGGCTGAGGTTAGTGCATCTAGCTTCTACACAATAGGTCCGAGGTTCAAACTCCGGGCTCAGGCAAGTTGACTCGACTTTCATCCCCTTCAACGGTCGATAAATGACACCAAGCTTGCTTTGAAACTTACCAACTGGGGTTTTCACGTCAGACTGTGACCACTTGACAGGAACATCTGCTCATGCATTGGGGTCCAAGCTTGCGTATACTGAGTTGGGCACAGTAGTCCTTGTTCCTCATGGGATGTCGCTCCACAGAGTTAAGTTAGTTATGTTAAATATATACTTCTAAGTAATATTTCAAAACCCAATTTTGTGGGCTCTGTACAAAAATCCTAGCTATATATACGAGAAATATTACTGTTATAGAGGTAATTTTCATGAAAGGAAATTGTTTTGAAAATATGTTATTCTTTTCTTCAATTTTTGCCAAAATATTACAGACATTAAAATAATTATTTTGTAATAATATTTTAAAAAATATTATACGTTTATTCTAATCAACTTGATGATAATATACCATTAAAAATCCATTTACAAGCTTTCTTTTCAAAAGGTTTTCGAAAAGTGACAGTCACTATAAATGTATTGCAAAAAAAAAAAAAAAAAGAGTAATCATGTTTTCTATAAAGAAATTTTAAGAAAGCAATTATTATTTTCAAATATGGAATAGGAGAACGTTTTTCCCAAATCTATACACTTTTGAGCAATTATGCACAAAAATAGTTATAAAATTATAATTTTACCAAAATCTGAAAAATAATAAATATTCATCTGAATTGCCGAAAAATAAAATTAGTTGAAAACAAATTAAATTTATATGTTGGGGAGCAAAGAATATATTTCAAAACATTTTCGGATTAGTTTTAAAACATATTCTCTATTACTTATTTTGTTTTCAGAGAAAAAAGCATGGTTATTTTTATACTTTAGTAATTAACCATAAATTCAATTAAATTTATGAATGCATATGAATATTACACAAAAAGAGCATTATATTATTCCGGACCTAGATATTAAATAATGTGTGGTAAGTTAAGAACGTATGTAAAAAAAAAAATTAGTATTTCTTTTGCAGAGCAAAAATGCATACAAAATTTAGTTACTATACTTACACCTAGACCATACCTTTACCATTTACACAATCGTTCGATCGATTTATCATAACTACAAAAGAATAAAAGATTCTCAGGAATAATCAGTTAAAATCCTCATTCACCCACTTTCTGACTCTAAAAAAAAATCCATGACTTATTTTCAACAAAAGGGTGTCCTTTTCTAACGCAGTCAATAAACACATTCCTCGCTTCCCATTAGCTTAAAAAGCTCAGACTAATTGTAATGAATGAGCTGTATGTTTTTTCACCAAGAGAAATTCGTCTTTGTTTGCTTTTTCTTTTTTTTTTCTCAAAACTGAAATCAAGTTGAGAGGTTAAATGGATTAAAAAACGTGAAAATAGCACAAAATCTAAGAATTTTAGATAAAAACTTTTTATATTATCATGTTCTTGTTTTACGAAATTTATTGGAAACGGTAAGGATAAATCACTTAATAATGGATACGTAATGATCTTTCGGTTTTAATTGACAATGATGTAGCAAATAGGCTTATTTGCGATGATGGAAAATTTTGAAATGGTTTACACCTGTAGGTTTAAGACAAAATAATAGGAACACCTGTGAAAAGGTGAAATTCTCCTAGTAGTAAGGAATTGAGTGACCTTTAGCCTGAAAGACAGATTTCCTTTGACGTGGGCCTTACAAATAAAGATCTTCAGCAAAGTCCATCAGAATTCTCATTCAATACTCGTGCAGGACCGTATCTAGTCCAGATATTAGGTGTGGAGGAGGAAACCGCGAACACAGACTTTTTTTTCTAAAAAAAAAACCATAACACTAAATGATGTTCAAATCGGGTGACTACTTTCAATATTCCACTCCATCATTATGCACATGCAAGTCTATTGAACACAGTGAAACGTGTGAACAGGGACGTTGTCATCTTGAAACACATGACGTTCACTCGGAAAGAGGTACTAGAGCATAGGGTGAAAATAATCTGCAAGAATGCTTCGATAGTGGTCACGTGTGATCATCTCCCACAAGAGCAAAAGTCCCCAATCGACCGGAAGATATTGCGCCCAACACCATCACAGAACCTCCACCATGTTTCACGGTTGGAATCAGGCCGTCAACATGAAAGGCCTCTACCGGTGTTTGTCAGACGGACAAATCGGGGGTCTGGAATAATGTAAATAAGATTCATCAGACCATATGACTTGTTCCCATAGCAATTGTGCCTCAGTTTAAGTGGTATTGGTACCACCCTGTCTTTTCGCGGTAGCATTCCACGTCGAAACTACTGGTTTTGCATTCATCTCGGACATTATCTGTAGCAGTGTGGTTCTGTGTTTTTGGGTGACTATCCTTCTTTCAACAACAATCTGTCTCACAGTCCTTCTACTTCTGACTTTTCATCCATTGTTTCTTTTCTTTCAGAAATCCTTACCGTTTGTGTAGGCTGCTGTAACCCTTGGATACAGGGGTATTTCCAACACCTATAAGTTAGGCTGCTCTGGAACAAGGGAACGCTAGTATACCTTAGAAGTATGTTCTTTATTACAACGTATTAAATTGCAGACAGAATCATTCTATTTGGCGAGAGGTGTGAAAATTAAAGCAAATGACGAGTTTGGAGATCATTTTTTTAAAAAATTTATTTTCAGAAGAACTTTATTGTTTTTAAGAACGTACAGTAAAACTGGCGTATAAAGCGCAATTTAACACAATAAATAAGAGGAAATTTCAGGTGCACGTTAAATACCAGCAAAATGATAGTTTAAAAATAGAATGTAGAAAAAAAAAAAATGAGCATAAAAAAATTAGACTTCTGCATACATCGCAATACTGTTTCTTTAAAAGAACTGACATTCCTTACTAATTTAGAGCGTTGTAGTTCTAAAAGTATGCTGTTTAAGTCTAAAGCTTAAAATAACATTAAAAAAATGACTTGAAAATATAAGAGCATTTCAGGTTTCTGCGTAAAAAAAGGGGGGGGATGCGTTAAACGGCGAATTTGCCAAAAAATTAAAAATTTTAGGTTGAAAGTGGTAATGTTCGTTATACGCCGGTGGATTTTATGGTGTAAATAATTTTATAGAGTTATACTTACTGATTAAATAACATGTATCAACCCCTGTTTTGAAAAAATTAATTTTATAAAACTTGAGCAACATTTCCAATGCTAAAACATAACTAAAAATATAAGTTGGACATAATGTAAATTTCATTTAATTGATATACTTCTTGATCCAACTGAAGTGAACGACAGGATAAAAAGTACTTTACGAAATAAATATTTTGCAAAGCATTCAAATTTGATTTTAATGATTTTTCGTTAAAATGACTTTAAGTTATTTGCTAAAAATGGCTGTAAAGTATGATTCCATATAACTATATTAAAAACCGGCTGTCTGTGCGCTATAAATTTGGAGAAATTTTAATATATACTTCATAATTATCTAAGATGTCGAATGAGTTAACATTTATGGATAGAAATTGGTGTTTTAAAAGCTGAAAGATATAAATTGAGTTTTAGAAAATTGACTAATGTACTAATACTAGTGATAATGATTTTTATAAGAAACAAAAGTAAAAATCACGTTGCATTCTTTTTCTCCACCGAATTTATCGTTTTGTTAATTATTTTATTCAGCAGTATCCTTATTGCATATGATTTAATTTGTTTTCATTTTGAAATCCGTGTTTGATATACCGACCCTATAATAAGATTCACTATATTTTCGAAATTTTCCTTATCTAAATTTAAAATTAATTTAATAACTTGAAGCTTATTTGGATATTATACAATGGATAAGGGAGAATATCACAATCATATAATTTTGTATGTGTGTCTTGAAACATTAAGAGAACAAATGTGTTTAGTTTGTATGTACACTTCTTATTGTTTTTTCTTATTAAGTATCCATGAACATCTGTAACATCACGCCACTTTCAGAGATGTGTTCTAAAATAAGTAGTGTGATACAGTTTATATAGTGTAGATGCAAAAAGTCAAGAATTTCGTGTATGAAATGAATGCTTAGAATGTTACGGAGAGATATATTATTGTTAAGTTATAGTACGTTGTGAAAATTTTACATAAATAATAAAGGTGATGATAGAAGAAAGTCCTACTTCTGACTCACAATTATTTAAAGAGCTATTTTATTCTTATAACTCTTATATTCTTTATTCCTATATTCTTATAATTTTATATTCTTATAATTTTTATATTTTTATATTCTTATATTTTATAATGTATATGAAATAAAATATTGTTTATTGTGTTGAATAGTGCATATAAGTTGTTGTACACCGTTTTCATATTAATAATTTCATTTTATTAGTTTTATATATTTTTTACTTTTAAAAATGTTTTCATATATGAAAAATGTTGGAAATTTACTAGAGGGGCCCCAGGTAGTTTTTTTATACAAAATTAGTACTTTAATATTTGTATGATACCATGTATTTTTATACACTATCTTATTGTTTGATATGATATTATTTTCCAATATAGTTTTTTTTTTAAAAAATTTGGTTTTTCTTGAAAATTGATTAAGTTTGTAAAGAAAGAAAACCACGCCATGATCCCTTTTTTAAAATTAGGCAATGAAAGGATAAATAAATTGTTTTTAAAAAAATTAAAATTTCCCCTATCTGCACTTTACTCATATTTTTCATTTCATTTCAAGTATAAAAAACTAATCACCCATTTATTTCGTCCGAACGTATGGCTTAACCAAAAACATGTTAATTCCAGACGTTATATTTAAAGCCCATATGCGCAGAATTTTCAAATCATAAAATATGATATCTCATCGGTGTTTTAAGGGCAACCCCATTTAAAAACACACCCGTGGCCGATTCGGGCTAAAAAAACATATCATATATATATATATATATATATATATATAAATAATTACTTCCCTTAATACTTATTCTTTCATTTAATGAACCAACACCTATACCTATGAAACAAGAGACGTTAGACCAGATATTATTTTCAACCAAAGATTTAAATTCCAATTATTGAGCTCTTTCAATAATAGGGTTAGTTCTGTGTGTAAATTATATTTTAGACATTTTATTTAGTTGGGCGTAAAAAATTTTAAGAATCATTTTTTTTGAAATGTTTATAATTTAACTACTTTGGGTTCCCTTGTATAATGTTTTGTCAGGAAAAGGGTTAAAAAGCCCAAAAAATTAATTTAATTTTATTCGTAACCAATTGATTGAAAGATCCGTCATGGGATAAAATAAATTTTTTTGCGCAAATGATCAGTTTAAAAGTCCTTCCTTTTCGAGGAAGTTTAGAAAAAACCAGGTCGGGATGACATTTTCTTCCCTTGATTGGTTCAAATTTTACAATTTTCAAAAAAGCCGTCAAGAGGGAATAAAAAAAAATTTATGTTTGGAGTGGTTATAACTATTTAAAAGTTTATTTATGAAAATAAAACGGATTTTTTTAACACATTTGATTTTTAGCATAATATTTAAACCTGTTCGAAATGTATCCTTTTCTTCAAATAAAACTTTCTAAATATATTTCCAGCCATACAAAATTATATTTTGTATATCATATGGGATATTTTTTGATATTGTGAAATTATTATATATTTTGGACTTTAAAAGTCATTTCTAAGAATGTTTAAAATTTCGAATTCCAATGAATGGTATTGAAATATGGGTGCTAAATTCGACCAATAAATTCAGGGGGAAAAAAACAACATGGAGACCACCAAACCCACAGAATAGTGGGCGCAAACCATTTTTAGTCGGTAAAAATCGAGATAAAATAGCCATCGGGAGTGACGATGATCCAGACGGGGGATGTGACCAAATGAATTGGGGGAGTTAAACGTGATATGTCAGAAGAAACCTATGTCTACGATGCAAATTTCCCCATTCTCCCGGTGACGACACATCAGCGATACTCAACCCGGCCCACCGAGCCTTTTTTTGGGGCCCCGGCCTACAGGAGGGCACGACTTTAAATTCATTTGGGGTCGAGACTTGGTGTAATAGTAGTACCCTTTAGGGGGTTCAACACCAATGTAATTCCGCCGAATAGCCAGTCAGTTCGGAGAAAAAACCTGCGAAATTCATGCTTGCTTTTATACAAATTTTACCCCCCCAACGATTTTGTAGTTTTGAAAATTTATATATAGTAGTTGGGGTTATGTAGTTGTTATTTTCTTTTTAATTTTTTAAAATTTACAAATATTTAATTAAAGATTTATTTCCCTTCAAAATTCATTTCTAAAAGTACAAATGTCATTAAAAAAAAAAGCAATTTTTTGTTTTATCATATCCATTACATCTGGCATTTTTTGGGAAAGTTCGTGATCTAAGCAACCCAACGGGTGCTGCAAAAACATTAAAATGTGTACCCGTAAATTCTGGTCGTCTTGGCCGAATGATTAGCTACCGAACCTCTTGAAGGTACATTTCATAATTCACGCTTAATTGAATTCCCCGGTATTAAGTATTTACGGCAGTGGATTAAAACAAAATCATAGATATTTTTAAATCGCAGCACACAAGATAATAAAGCAACAAAAGTACACAGACGAGGGCAAATTGATAGCAAGTAACGAATGGGTTGGGGATTTTCAAAAATACTTCAAAAGGGGCTCTAAACTGCCGAAAAAGAGATTTTCATAGATTTCACATACATTGACGAAAAAAAGGGCAATTTTGAAAAAAACACTTTTAAATTTTGGGATGAGGGATGCAATTTTTCGCTCTGAAAAAAAAAGCATTTCGTATACTATAATTTTAACATCATACCTTGTAAATCCGGGTTTTCTGCGATGGCTACTTTGAAAAAAAAATATAGATCTGAGCAAATATCAAAAAAAAAACTCTGAGTGTCAATTTCTAATTTTTAGCCTTCCTTGAAAAACTTTTGTCGCAAGAGACAAAAACCCCTATAAGTCACTAATAATTTTTAAACCCGTTTTTTTACTGGGTTGAGTACCCCCCTTTAAAACGAGTTTATTTTTTAAAAAAAGATAATATATTATTCTTGATATAATAGCTTAATTTTAAGAAGAGTAAAAAAAAGTGCATGACAAATAAAAAAAGTAAAATGATTTTTTTCAATATATATTATCGGGTTTTTAACGAACTATAATTTTTAAACCCGCAGAATTAGCATTTAGAATAAATGTTAGGTAATAAAAAAAAATATAAAATTTAATAATTAATTGTGTTATTTTTTAATATTTAAAGCAAGAAAACTTCAAAATGTTTTTTCCCGGGGTTTGGGGTCCCCGTTCCAACGTTAAGGTCCGGGGGGGGACGCACCCCCAATTTTTTATAATTATTTTCAATATACAAGATAAAATCCAAAATTTTAGTGAATAATTTTTAAATAAGAGAAAATATACTTACCCATTTCAATGATTTTTCAATTTGTTTTTCATAATTTTAGAAAAAAAACCAAAAAAAATGAACAAATTATTCCAAATGTGCGTGACCTTAATAAAGGAAAAAATCACAGACACTTTTCACTAACATTACAGGAAAGTTTTTTTGGGAAGCAAACTGTCACATTTGTTTTTAAAAGTTATTGTGTTTTAATGTTCTTTTTATGATCGACAAATATCCCGCTGAATTTTTTTTTTGCTTCTGTCTTTTTTACAGATGAAGTGCATTTTGCGGTACACTTATGGCTTCATATTTTCTTGATAAAGTTCAAAGTAGTAATTGAAAATTTTCCCCCTTTTGTTTCATGTTTAGCTTTTCTGAAATTTACTTTTGCTAACATGAT
>BMAV01004981.1:0-30219 GCA_019973955.1 Trichonephila inaurata madagascariensis
TTTTTTCTTTTTTTTTCCCCCCATACCCCCCCAGGGGTCGTTTTTTTAAAACACATTTTTAGCGGGTCTTTACTGAACAAAGTAAAGATGCCTTTCAAGTTTCAGATCTGTAAATCTAATGGTTCTAAAACGGGAATTTCTTTTTCTCCTCAACCTTCCCGTTGTGAGCGACTTTCCCTTGAAGTCGCACCCTCAACGTCTTTCCTACCTAAGAATGTGGGAGAAAACAAAGCAGGACCAGAAACTTCCATTATAACTATTATTTATTTTTACTCAAGCACCCTAATCAACAACAAATTAAACCACAAGTGAATGTCCTAGGAGATGATATAGAGAAAACAATAAACCCTAAGAGTGAACAAGCGCAAATAATCAATTTAATTTAACCTAATCTCTCTCTCTCTCTATCTTTGACAAAATTCCCAATCCACTAATCTAATACAGTGGCAAACTCCGTTCTTAATTTAAGCTGCGAAAATCAATTATATCTCACCTTCGTAACGCCCGTAACAGTTTCTCAGTTCCTTCTCCCTTACAATTACAATTTCTGACTTTATATAGTCGAACTAATCTACATATCAGGGTTTCTTCTCGAGAGGGATGGCTGTGAATTAAAAGCGAATGCTAGCCCAAAGGTTCCCCAAGACGATTAATAAAAAGATTCCCCGTAAAGATCCGTCGAACCTTTGGGGATCAATTTCCTCAAAATTCGTGCGTTCTTCACGGATCTCTAACCCAACAAAAGAAACATGTTGGCCACATTTCTAGTGTATATGTTTAATGGTTAAAAAACGGAAGTTTTTATCTCTAACGCCTCCATATCTCACCCCGAGATTCGATTTCCACAAAACAATGGATCTCTACTTAACAAAAGAAACATACCTTCCAAGTTTCAAGTCTTCATTTCTAATAGTTCTGGAAATCTAGTGATGAGCGAGTGAGTTGCTTTTCTCCTATATAGAGAGAGATTATCTGAAAATAGAATTTGTATTCAGCAATTTGATATTTTCCTGAATTTACAGAAAATATAAATGGACAAATATGAAGAGAATTTTAAAAGCTTTGAGCTGGTTAAAATACCCGTCATCTTTCTTGTGGGAAGGGGGGAGGGAGGGGTGTTATTTAAATGTTAAAAAATACAGTGGTAACCAGAATTGTAAGGACTTTTGAAAATTTTTATGTTTATTACATTTATATGCGTATAGAAAGTGTTGCGTTGCACAAAATGTAAAGTCTTTTACGTCATTTTAAAGAGAATTTAATACTGAATTCAATACAAAAACCAAAATTCAAATATTTTCAATTGAAAAAATGTTATGCAGAAATAACTATATATATACTTTAGATATTGATTACAGCAGTTAATTATCAGCACTTAGTGGGCTAGCCTTTATTTTTCCTTACAGTTTTACATTGATGATTCATTGAGCTGAAAATAGTTTTAAGCTCTTCCTTCGGTATTACAAAATGCCAGGAAAAACTATTACAACCTCAATTAATTCCCTTTTATTTCATGGGTACCTAATTCGGACAAGAATTTTCAAACACTGCCACAAGTTTTCGATAGGATTGAAGTCAGGACTGTTTCCTGGCCAGGACAACAATGATATTTATTCAGGAAGCAATGACATCAAATATAAGACTAGATTAGACACATAGAAAGAGATGTTTTTTTAAAATTCCGAAATCTTTATTCTATTTTCAGTCATTCCTTGGGATCTTGATTACATAAAAATAAAAATTATTTATTGATCAATTGGTAAATGAAAATGTTTTTTTGAAAAAAACTGAATTTTTACATTAGTTTTATTTCTATTAAACGAAAAAACGAAGTTAAAGTTTTCATTGTTATAATATAATATTATATTTTGAAAATTACGTTCATCACTGGTGAAAGCAGGCATGAACGATATGATACACAAACTTTGTATTTAGATTAGATATTTTTAAACCCATGGTTTAGTATTCTTCCATCAAATGTGCGATTTTTCAACGAAAATAACTGTGAAAGGCATTTTTTTTTTTTTTTTTTTTTTGCTAAAGGAACAAAAACTATCGGTGTGTAAGAAATTTTTGTGAAAAAGGAGATTTGAATGGTATTCGTTTTTTAAAATTATCGACGGGTAGAATTTTGAACCACAGTAACGGTCAACCTTTGAGCTGGCAGCCCACTCTTCAAAACCTCCACACCTTGTCAACAGGATTTTTTGATTTTCTTACAAATTTAATGCTTGAATCTGTAGTAACGATTCCCCTCACACGACTGAAAGTCGGCTTTTGCGTGGAATTGATCACCACGTGCAATGAACACTTGCACCCTTAAAATATTGTGCGGTCTTGTATGGGACATCATCCCGGCAACCTTTGACACTACGAGGAATCCCCTACTCCGCCAACGAACCGGAAGTAACTCGAGGATAAATAGTCCGACCGCTATCAACCTGAAGACCCTAGAGAGGGCAGAGAAGGGAACGGTTGGAAACTTTCGCAGAGAGGAATGTGACCTCTTCCCTCAAAAACAACCGAATTTTGACTCTAACGAACTAAGAAATCATTTTAATAACTTCAATGTATATATATACTGTAATTAATAGCTGTGACGTAAATAAACTAAATATTTAAATTAATAAATATCACGCTACCTTTATTTTTCTCCAGCTCTCTACATAGGCGCAACAACACCGCAGGAACAACGCCGACTGAGACTGAGTCTTTGCGACCTAAACTTATAAATGCTGAAAGACGTAATGTACATTAAAGCGAACCCCAGTTAATTGAATTGGTTAGTTCGCTCTGTCCTTCGCGAACTTTCTAAATTCGTTTACGGTGCACTTTGAAAGTACCGCATCAAACGCTTTATGGAAAAATTGTAAGTGTCACAGATAGTAGTGGTATATTATGGTAGTGGTCCCCAAGCCCCGGGCCTCGGATCGGTACCAGTCACCCAAGGAACATTAAATTATTTCTATTTTATTTACTGTGGTGTATTTTTGTCTTCGGTTTGTGCGACTTTCTATGGATATCCCTTTATATTCCATTTTAAATTGCTTTAAATTCATTTTTTGATGTAACTGTATTTTATTATTAAGGCATATTTAAACACAATTAAATAAAAATTATTAAATCAAAACAATCTAAAATGTAAGCAATCAACGTTGTAACGGATCTATCCGCGAACCCATCTCACTAATCCTCTTGGGGAAATCTACTTCTTTTAAATGTTGATCTCTATTGGAAACTTTCTCCCGAAGAAGGACACGGTTTATGAAAATTGTGACGAACTCACGCGTCTTTTCTTTAACATGACCTCTGGGTTCTTTGGGGACCAAGATTAATGGCAACTCTTTTCCAACCAAAACCCAAGAAGCGAAACGTGAATAGGAAAGGCAAATAAGAGAGCTTTTAAATAACAGAAATTTCAGTAAGTCGTATGGCAATTTGAGGAATGTTATGTGGGAAAGTGATACAAGCGAGAATTGACAGCCAATTGTGAAGTTACCTTGAAGATTAAACCATTAAGTCAAGGTGCATACCATTGCACGCGCGCCCAGACGCCTCTTCATAAGATTGAAACTAAAACTGGATTAAGGTGGGATCGATTATTTGATATTAGGACTTGTAATATTACTGGAAGTGAGATTAGGCGATTTAAGTATTGATAGTGGTCCAAGTTACGCGATTCGGTTTAACTATTACTGTGTGTATTTGTCCATAGTAGATTCTTGCATATATAATATTATCTAAATTGTTAGATACTTAAGTTTCATTCTTAATAAAGTCATATTAAGAATTTAAAAATGTCTATTCCTTTTGTAAACCCTACACCTCTAGCTCACGCGGATAATCAAAGAAACGGTCACCTTAGGGGGCGGTTTCACAAAATGAAGGCTTATATCTAAGCATAAGCTTTCAGGTACGAGAAAGAGAGGTTAGGAGTTAGATGATAGAAGTTAGTAATAAACGTTAAGTAGTGAAGAGCGACGATTAATTACTTAATATTTAAGATTGTTAATTGACGATTTAGTCAATAAGTTATATTTGAATAATATCGACCAGAGGTCGAATAGCTGAGAAAGGAATTACGGTAATTCAGACCGTAAGTAATCAAAGAGTTCTAAGAGTAAGTTAATTGAATCGTTATAAATTATTAAGTATCTTTTCTAACGAGTAGAGTTGCTTCTATACTTTATAGTATGCATTTCCTACACGTGGTTGTTGGAATTTTGTAAAGGAATAAGAAACTAGAATTACTCTGACTATGGCAAATCTTTATTCTAACTCCCAAACACCAATGAACGGGGCAGCCCGATCATTACAACGTCCCACCCTCAACAGGCAGCGGTAAAATAATGAAACATTGACCGGTCAGCGGCGATAAAAAGGTTAGGGGAGCATTATCTTATAGGAAAAACGTACCTAATCAAACTGAGAAACAAACATTTAAAACCTTCGCCTTTTTTGATATTAATAAGTAAGCAGAGCGATCTGAAATGTACATTTTATTATTTGTAACAGAAAATATAGTAAATTTTTAAAATTAAAAAAAAATTGTTGACTTGTATTTGTAAAATACACTCATGGACAAAAAAATTAGCGCACCAAGAAATAATTGCGGGATCGTAACGAAACTTGGCATGAAGGTATATGTCGGAGAAATATGCAAATGATTAGAAATGCAGCGTGATTGCGCATTACGTATAGCCGGTAGAGGGCGTTTAACGTCGTTCTCCGTGGAGTATAAAACAGGTAATCAAAGCTTGTTTGAGTGTGTTGAATCGTTTATAAAGAGCTGAGGTAGACATGCCATTACGCCGTTTTCGAAGAAAATATGAGCTGCTGTCGCTGTTTGAGAGGGGGAGAACCATCGGCATGATGGAAGCTGGGTAGTCAGCTAGGTGAGTAGCTCGTCAATTAGGCCGCTCTGATTGTGTTGTGAGGAGGCGTTGGGACCAGTGGATCCGAGAGATGTCATTTCCACGAAGACGAGGCTCAGGACGCCTTTGTAAGAAATGCACACGTACAGTCAACTGCTTCATCGGCCGCCATCCAGGCACAGGTATCACCCTCACTAGGGGTCCCTGTGTCTTCTCGAACCATACGAAGGCGTCTGGTCGAAAGACATTTGGGATCGCGGTGCCCATTACGTGTGCTGCCCTTGAGGTCCACCCATCGACGCCTCCGTTTGGAGTGGTGCCGCGCACGAGGAAACTGAACTGCTCCAGAATGGAACCAGGTCGTCTTTAGCGACGAATCCAGATTCAGTCTCAGCAGTGATGACAATCGTGTTCGTGTGTGGAGACCCCGTGGTGAACGCCTCAATCCTGCCTTTGCTTTACAGCGATACTTCGCTCCCACAGCTGGTGTGATGGTATTGGGTGTCATTGCCTACAATACACGGTCACCCCTAGTATTGATCCGTGGTACCATGACAGCCCAGAGATATGCCCATGACATTCTGCAACCACATATGTTGCCACTTATGCAATGGCTCCCAGAAGCCATTTTTCAACAAGACAATGCTGGGCCTCACACGGCAAGGGTGTCACAAGACTGTCTCCGCACTGTTACTACTCTTCCTTGGCCTGCCTGATCCCCAAATTTGTTTCCAATAGAGCATATCTGGGATCATTTGGGATGGCGAGTTGGGCATCCTACGAGTTTGAACGAACTAGAGGCAAGGTTACAGCAAATATGGAACGAAATGTCTCAAGACATCTTACAGAACTTGAATGCCTGGATGCCCGATCGTATCGCATCGTGCATTCGCGCTTGAGGTTGTTCAACACAATATTAAATCCTCCGTTCTTCTGCCTTTTTCTATGAAATAAATGATCCTTTTCTCTGATTTTCTAATCGTTTACTTATATTAAAGTAGTCATTACGAATGTAAAATTTCATTTCATTTTGATGACTCCTTCTTGGTGTCTTTTTGTCCATAAGTGTATTTTTTACTCGAACAATAAGGCATACGACACACGCTTGGGATTTGTCTCTGCTATAGAGAAAAATTAACATGTTCTGCAATAGTGAGGCTTGTTCCACCTCTCGCAGGATTTATAAGCTGTGTAGTAATACCTAAAATGGGCACTGGATAGTACACTTGTTTTCTGCGGCCAGTGGCGTATACTGACTTCTTTTATGAAGGGGGGGATATATCCCGGGAAACCGATTACGGGGAAACCCGTGATTTTAAAAGGCGTAAATGGATAGTTTATGATATTTAGTGTCACTTACATTGAAAAATGTATAAATTTTTTTTATGGAATTATTATATATGAAAAAAAAATTTAAAAATACTTTTTGGCTTCAAATTTTTTTTAAATTTTTCCCCTTTTGAAAAAAATGATTCTTTGAAATATTTTGCCTGTATTCACCGACCTCTCTACAGAGGCTCAACTAAATTTTTTTGAAATGCATAACCGGTAGTCGGTTTATCCATGTTTTACGAAAACAAAAGGAAATTTTAAGAAAAATACGCCGAAAATTATTTCAAATGGTTGTAATCTGAAAATAATTTAATTTTCAAAATCATAGTTGAGCCTCTGTACAGAGGTCTGGTATATACAGGCAAAATATTAATACAATAAATTTTTAAAAAAGGGAAACTAAAAAAAAGAATCTAAAATTTTGCCAAATTTTTTTTTAAAAAATTTTTTTGTCAAATTTCCCAAAATAATTTTAACTTTTTCAAATCTAAATGCCAAATATCATGAAAGACCCATTTATGCCTTTAAATCATGGTTCCGGCTTAAATTAAACCTTTAAAACCCCAAAAGAAAGCACAAAGGGAATCGTTTAAAAAATTAAAAATCCGTAGGTCTAAGGGTGGGGTTTGAAACCCTCAAACCCAAGGGCGTAGCTACCTCCGTATCGACCGTTCAATGCCCGGGGGCTTGGAACCCCAAAATGCGTGAGCAAAAAATAGTAAAATGTAAAGGGACTTCAAAACCGTCCCCCAAAGTATTTTGATACAGGGCCCACTCAGGCTACGCCATTGCTCAGTGAGTGAATGAATATTAACGTAGCCCTGTTCAGCTACATGCGGGCTTTTGGCGACGGACCTCGAAATTTGTACCATGGTCAAGTGACGAGGACGACACCTGAGCGGGACCCCTTTCCCCAACTACCTCACCACCCACGAACGGGGGGATGCTTGGCCCCACGATTTAACGTGCATCACTCCACTACACGGCGGGTCTTCAGTGGTACTGGGCTCGAATTTAGGACACTCCTGCCACGAGTCCGTTACCTTGAACACTAGGCTACCGTGGGACATACGCCATTGCTCAAGCCCCACCCTTATGTACACCATTGAACGCGGCAAAATCTCCTATGCCATAATTTCTTTTTCTTCTTCTTAAGTACTTCAGCCTGTTGCAAGCCAAGGTTGTAACGCAAAGTCTTCTATTACATTTGGGCCTTTCCGGCCCCAAAAACCCCCCTTTTTCTTCAATTACTTTTTAAGTCATTTCCGTTATTAAGCCCCCCTATTTGGGGGTGGTCTCTTTCGTTTTTCCTCGATTCTAGAAAAAGTTATCTTTTTAGTTAGAAATACGTCATTACTTGTATATCTAACTATATGACCTAACCACCTAGGTTATCCGGGATGTTTTGGCTATTACAATGTTAAATTCGCCATTTTTTTTTATAAATTTCATTAATTGTACTGTATTCTCCACGTGTCATTATGTTTTACTGGTCCAAAGATCTTTCTCAGGATTTTCCTTTCGAAGATCAACAGCATGCCTCTTGCTTCTCTGTTGAGGATCCAGCATTCACTTTCGTAAATGGCAACTGATCTTATCAAAGTTTTGTAAAGGTGTATTTTGATTTTTAAGCTGATTAATTTTGATTTTAGTTTATTTCTAAAGCCATAGAAACATTTATTAGCTATAGAGATAACCTATTCTTATTTCAATTTTTATATTATTTCTGCGTGAAATTATCATTCATCGATATTTAAATTGTGATTCACAATCTCTCAAAAGTATAATTACTTATCCTTAGGGGGGACATACCTACAATTTTATTTGATACTATCATAAATTTAGTTTCATCCTCATTAGTGGTCAGGTTCATCTTCCCTGCTGCTTTCTCAAGCGAGACAAATGCCTCGACAACTGCCCGTTTAGTTCGGCCAGTGATATCTACAGGGTGATTCAAAACTGCTTGTTCAAATTTCGTAGGGGGTAAAAGAAATAAAGTTAGGAAACAGTTTCCCTTGGGAAAAAATGTTCCCAAAAGTACGCAAAGGGTATGTAGGGTTTTTGTTGGTCACCAACCAGTGTGCAACTCAGCCGACCACTCCCGCTGTCATCAGTGTATGAGCTGATTTACTAGTGGATGAGATGAATCGTTTTAAGTCTAAAGAGAGAGCAGACATGCATTTCGCATATCGGGCAGCTTTGGGGGCGGCCGCCCCCCGCGAAAAAAAGACCGGGGTTTTTGAAGACCGATACCCCAATGAAGGAACACCACAGTATCAAATGTTTGAACGTGTGCATCGCAACCTGTGTGAATGTGGTTCTCTGCATAGCAACAGGGCTGCTTTTCCGCTTAAGCAAGTGCTTAGGGCACAAAAAAAAAAGAGAAAGTATTACAAATACAGAGCGAATATACCACCATTACGAAGCTCTCAACGCAAGATTCTAGATAATCAGAAATCTTCATGAAAAGAAACTAGAGGATGTGACAAAATAGGTGAAATATTTAGCTCAAAACTACCCCAAAGATACCGATGAAGAACAATTTGTGCAAGAGAGTGTTAACATTTCAAAATGTATATGAAGGTGGAAAAAATAACTCTCTCTACATTAAGAAAAACAAGTTAGAAGGTACCAAATTTAGAAGTCGCAATGAGAATTTACTTAACTCTTCCTTTGACAAACTGTACATCAGAGAGAACCTTTCTGCCCTTTAGAGAGACTGAAATGAGATCTACTATGGAAATTGAAAAGCTTAATAGTTTGATTTTTTGCTATGCACTCAAAATTATATTACAATAGAAATTGAATATAATGGTATCATTAACGATTTTGTAATGATCAAAGCTCGAAGAAAACTTTTGTTATACGAGTACAATGATACTGACTCAACAAAGAAAAAGAATGTGTAAAAGTAAAGATTTTTTTTTCTGCAATGGGGCTGCGCATTGGTATTTCTACCTTTGCAGACCTAGTACATTCCCCCGGATCTGGTATCACTTTTTAGTGCGGCACCATTTAGGCGATACCAATTGCCACAAGTAATTTTTACGCCTAGTTTCTTCCCCAGAGGGAGGCACCTGAGCTCTGACGATGCGAAATTTGTACGTAGGAATTTAATGTTGCCGAGAGCATCCAAGCCAAACGGACACTCAAGGGATCTTTTTTAAGCCGTATAATCATACGAGATGGCCGATGTCGATTGTAAAGCGATAAGCGTGAAAAAGAAAATTAACAGTTTGAAAAAGTTCATACAATAATGCATACTCTCTACTGTAATTGCAAACTATTTCATTAATTTACCATACTAATTTACAAAAGACTGGATGGGTGGTTCGAAATGCCGCAAGGTAAGAAATGAACACGAGTGGCCAAACCATGGCATTATCCTTACCTTGTCCCTCAGGGGACTCACCTTCTTTAGGTGAGTACGGGTGTCACAATGCCGAGGTACCCTAGTGAACTTTTCCTTTTGACTGTCTTTGGTAAACACGGGTGTCACTACCCCGGGGTACCCTAGTGATCCTTCTCTATTTTCGACCCTCTTTCTTGTCATCCCATTCTTCCTTTCCTCCTTTTCACGTCCAGATCACAGACAACAAATGTTTGGCGCAGTATAGCCGAAATCGGCTCTTGCGCCAAAAAAAAAAAAAATCATCATTATCCTTACCTTAAGGCTGCCGGTTGCCACCAACCAGGGACAAGGCGGGTCCATAGGTGGTGGAAAATGGTAAAAAAATTCTCTAAAGAGCAAAAGCAAAAGAAAAAGGGGTAAAGAGTTGAGGGAGAAATTCCGCTCCAAAACAAATCTAGTAAAGTAAGAACTACAGAAGGAGGGGGATGCTCTGTAAATAGTGGGGAGGGAGGCGTAACAATTTGAAGTGTCTAGGGAGCCTGCTCAGTAATAAGCACGATACGGGCAGATGTGACTGACGTGGACTGCCACCGTTTAAGAATAAGTCCTAGAGTCCATCCAACCGGGCCACCGTATTTATCCCCCTTTTTCTGGGGAGCCATGAAAGACCATGTGTATGAGACCCCTTCGACAGTGAAGGGACCCAACGCGAATATCCCAAACGGGCGTTGTTCAGGTATCGGGGTTTTTTAAAATGTCCGGTGGTCATTGCAACCCCTGGGTCCTGTATTCTTTAAATGGTCCAATTTTTGATCCGTACTTAAACCCTGTACTTTACCTTGTTGAAACAAAAAGTCACATTTGTTACAGCTTAACTATACTGTTTCCTCGTGTTCACTTTGATTTCCCATGTTGCTCATGTAGATAACGTTTGCGGGCACACTTTCCTTTGAGAAATTGGTTTCCTGTTACCACCCCACGAAATTTGAACGATAAGTTTTGAATCACCCTGTATATCATCAGCAAAAGCCAACAATTGGATTGTTCTCTGAAGGATGGTCCCACTCGTATTTAATTCAGTCTCTTATGGCTTTTTCCAGCGTCAAATTAAACAATAGGCATGATAGTGCATCACCTTGGCGAAGTCCTTTTTCAGTATGAAAAGATTCTGAGCAATGCGATAAAATCTTAACTCTGCATATCAGTCTTTTAAATTTTTTTTGTCAGCTTTTTTACTACGTTAAATTCCCCCATAAATGCCAATACTTTTTATCTGTCGATGCTGTCATATGCAGCTTTAAAATTGATGAAAAAGTGATAGGTATATATATCGATGTTATATTCTTTTGTTCATTCCAAAAATTTTCGAATAGAGTGTATCCGATCAGTCGTTGTTTTTCCTTTTTGGAAATACACTGGTAATTCCCAGTAACTTTAGAAGTGTACACTAGTAAACGCCATAATTTAGGGATACCAAATCAGTAGAATGACGATCTCAGCGGGTAGTTAAAAATTGTCCCAAATAGTCAAGAAAGAATCAATATAAATAAATAAATAATTTATCAGTTTGGAAATATAGAGTGTCATAGTAAGAGATAAACAAGGAAAAATTATTTCTATAATTATTTAATCGTTTATTATCAGTTGTAAATGTATGAATATAAAACTAAACGTGCTTCTATATTTGAAAATGAAATTACCATTAGTTGGGATATATTTATCGTCACTCAAATATAAGTCATTATTTATTACTCATTCAATAATATGCAAAATTCCTTAGCTGGCTCGTTGCTGTAAATAATAAATGGCTTAAGTTTTTTTTTTAAATTTAAAAAACCCCAAAGGAAAAAAATATTGAGTGATCTTGAAAAGAAGCGTGCCACGTGGGCGCGCTTAATTTATTAGTTTTTTTTCGTGGGGCAGAGGAGAATTTATCGTTAGAATATTTCAGCAATTTAATATATACTCGTCTTTTATATTTAAAATAAAAACTTTTTTTTTGTAAAAACATTTGCAGTTAAACATGTATCGCAAAATATGTAATAGCATTAAAAAATTTAACAATCTTTCCACTTAAAAAAAAAAACATTCTTTGTTGTATAATAATACGTATATTTTTAAAGAAAATCGTCAAGTTGAGAAAAATTTGTTTAACACAAAATACGAAACCTATTTTCAAGTGTGTTGTTTGTCACTAAAAATAATTATATTTACAAAAAAAAAAAATCATACCAATTAGGCTTAAAAAAAAAACTGCATTTCGAACATTTTTTTTTTAAAGACTCCCTCGTTGTTTACGCACTCACGAGGGTGGGGGTGAGGGAACGAGCGGTACACCTTCAATTTCCCACGTGTAAGCCGAAATAAAAGGGCGATGAACCCGACGAATCAGGTAAAGAAGTGAAGTGAAGAGAGGACCCGACAAACTCTCCCGATGTTATTACAGAAATAAGTCCTTAAAAAAAAATTTCGACAATGTGCAATGGTTTTCTTTTTCTTTCCCCGCTCTAAGCGAAAAGTGAAAAAAAAAAGACCCAAGCAAAAACGTTTGTTTGCAAAAGAGGGGGAGGGGAAGAAACTGGCTCTTTTTCAAAGTAAATAAAACACTTCGTCAGAAACAAGATCTTTTCGGTTTTAAGCGGCAAATTTCGGTTCTTACATCACTTGAAGACCATTAAGAGATCACTCGGTTACATAAATAGTTCGCCAAACTCTTTCATTTGGCATCTGATTTGCTGTGACGTCGATTCTAATTTACAAAAATAATTTTTCAAGAATCCTTGGAATTGAATTCCTCGACTTTCATATCGACCAAGTTCGCGTTTTTATGTGTCAAGTTTTTTAAGTGTTACTTTTTTCGAACAATGTCAGATTAACTAAAAATCTGTGAACTTGGTCGTTATTATTTTTCGTTAACACCAGTGGCATAGCGTGGGCTTTCACCGCCTGGGGCCGAACAGAAATTTATCGCCTCTCTATTTTAATTATTAATCAAGAAAATTAGTAAAAGTGAAAAAAAGCAGCTTTAAATTTTTTTTATTGATTAAAAATGCACTTTTTGTTTTTCTAAAAATCTTTTTTTACAATTGTCAGTATCAATATGTATGTTTAATTTCCAGAGTAGCTAAATCTCTGCCTTTCGTGGACATAGTCGATCCAAAGGGTATCTTTTTTATTAATTTTTTTCAGAAACTTCCTAACTGGCATTATTGATGACAGATGTTAAAAAAAATTCTCAACGTGATAACAATGTTTGGAAAGCCATCTTCAAGTTTGGACTCAATAATATATTTTAATAAACCCAGAGAGCCCAACCTAATCAGTTCTTTTTACAGCCTGGGTCCGTTGCAGTTACGAATGCTTGTAGACGTAAGCGCCCAAGTTGGAATTCTTTATTAATGTCTTCAGGAGCTTGATCTAAGTTAAGTTCGTCTATGCTCAATATCACTTCAGGCCTTAAAAATATTTTGGGTGATTCTGCAACTGTTGGAATCTTTTTCAATTTTAGCAGTTTCCCTTTTATGAAGAAAAAATTGTTTGGGCCCCAAGTCATCTTTACGATAACTGAACATCTTTTACTTTTCGCCAAAAAACTTCCTGCTGGTTTCGTCTTGGGGATTAAAAGAAATTTCAAAAACTCTTCCCTAAACTTTTAAAATATTAAAACGTCCCACTAACCTCTCGTTTTGCTTCTAATACAATCTGCAAAATACTATTTTTTTCCATTGTAAAAAAATTTTGTCCCTCTGTTTGCAAATAATTTTGACATCTGACTTTTAAATACCGGTTGCCAGAAGCCTAAGTTGCATAAAAATGAATGTGATTGCATGCAATTCATGAAGAATAACAGTGGAATTTCATCATTAAAAAACAACTGACAATTATTAGTCATTGAGAAGCATAAAAAATAAATTTTGCAAATAAATCAGCAAGCCAGTTTTTGCCATACAATTACGAATAACTGGTTTCTCTTTTCGATAAATGTATTAATGTAAAAAGTATACATGAAAATGGATGGGTGAATACGGTACAAAAATTATTAATAAATATTATAAACTGGCAAACATCATTCAGCTAATTTATAAGAAAAAGCACAACAAAAAGACAATAAAAATTCAGAAAATTTTATTTATTTATCAGCAATACAAATAGTATAAAAAAGTGAAATGAAAAAAAAATTGCTTCAAAAATAAATATTTGATTTGAACATTTTAAAATGATTTTTAGCAAATAATGTACAGTAAGATACATACACAATGACTAAAAAAGTCGTTTAGAGATCAAGGCGAGTTACAAGAATAGGAAAAGTATTAAAAATTAAAACAGATGGAAATCTTACAATACAAAAATGCTGAAAGTACAAAAATTTAATGATTTAAGAATTTGGAAATGCAAAGAGCAAGGAGGCAACTTGTTGCTATGGCAGTTCCCCTGAAATAGAAAAAAAAAAAAGATTCATATTGAATACAATATAATTACATTCTTTTTCTAAATAAAACATTATTGAATACATATATCCCAAAATAAAACAGTTCAGGAATTTTTATAGCAATATGTGATTGCATTGATAAGCCCTTCCAACTTTTTTTCTTACATCTTCAATAAAATTTGACACGTTGGAAGGGGAATTTTAAATAATATCCAATTCTATTTTTAAAACAAAACAATTAATATAAAAAAAAATTTAAGTCAATTCTTACTTAGGTCGACAAAGAGAAATTTTAACTTTTAGTTACTTTTTATTAAATAATTATAATTAATATAAATATATATATATACTATGACAGAATCACACTATTAAGCGGCAAAATAGAAAGCGATTTTCCTTGCAATTTTCCATTTTCCTTTCTATATAGGGTGTTAAACTATTATTTTTGTTTGTTACTGTTTATTCATTAATTAAACTTAACTATTCCAATAAAATAGTAAAGTAAAAAAATCACATTCTCAGAAATTAAGCCCTCCCAGGTGGGATTCGAACCCATGACCTTTGGATTTGAAGTCCAACGTGCTATTCATTGCGGTATAGGGACACAACAAGCGATTTTCCTTTTTATATAAGCTGTTGGGACTATTATCTTTGTTTGCTACTATTTATTCATTAATTAAATTTAATTAATGATTAATATTTGAAAAAACTGTATTCACATTAAGTGTCATCCACTACAAGTTAAAAAAATGCATTTGTTTTGTATTTCTCAAAAATTACAATTGAAACAGAATATGTGGCCCCTACTTTTTACGCATTCCGAGTACACTCGTCATGACACAAAATCCTGTGCAACTTCTCAATACACTTGTCAATCACAGTTAACTGGCTTAAGATCTGGGCCGAAAACTCAGGTTTTTTCGAAATTTCTCTCTGCATCGATCTTCTTCCATTTTTTAATAACTATTTCTATTTTACTTTGCGTTTTAATAATATATTACTTTATTAAAATCTCAAGTCTTTACATTTGTTCAATTGGGTTTAAATCCGTTCATTCTTCTAACGTCGGACAGTTAGATAAACTAGGAATGAAATATCAGAGCAGTGAGCCTTTTTATATATTTACAGTCGAACTTCCATATTACGAACCTCAAGGAAATTTTTTTCTAAAATTTCCCAAATTTTTTTCCTGGAATCAAGAACATTTCACGATTTTTTTCGTAAAATAACCTTCCAAAAGCGAAGTACATTTTCTATATAACGAAATTTTTCTCTTCCGATTCAATTTTTTTTTCACCCTTAAAGTATTTCAGGACATTTCAAGTTATTTCTTTTAACTCATTTTATGGTGGTCATAAAATTTGGTTTTATTAGGTACCTAGCTCGCCGAGAGCAATAGAATTCTGGGAGTTTCATCCAAGAAAAACACACAACTTTTTATCCCCATCGTCCAGTTCTCTGGAAACATCTTCGATATCCCCTTTCATACTCAGTGGAGTTGTCTCATGTCCTTGAACTAGCCCCGTTAAAAGAGTGTTGATCAGTCGTACTGGTAATTTTCGTTTTTTGTAGCCAAAAAATGTCGAAACGTAAGTAAATTCCAAAAAAAAATTTTAATTCTTCGGGAAAATTTGGATAAAAGGCTCAAAAACTTTCCTTGCAGTTTTTTTTTTTTTTTTAATGGTAAAATATATAAAAAAAAAATTATTAATTTAAAAAAAGGTGTGAAAAATTTTTTTTTAAATATATTGTTTTAATTTTAAAAAATTTGTTTTCAGTGGTTTATAAAGAAAATTAAAAGATGAACCTCTATATAAAAATTTTCCTAATAACGCCCTTTTTTTTCGATTTAGCGACTTCGTTATAAAGGCCCAAAAAAATGTTTAGGTCGTTTAAATTTTTCGCTTTTGGGGAAGCAACATGACGGCTTTGGGAAAAATGTTTTTTGGAAATTTTTTAGCCCCAATCAAGCGGACGAGGAGCCCCCTACGCTCAAACCCAGGACTCTACTCTAATTACCAACACTACGCCAATGTAAGAACTTTGAGTCTTTCCAAATTTAACGTGCATTCTACTCTGCGGGTCTTTAGAGACACCAGGACTTGAAACCTCAATTCCACAGAAATAAAATCACCGACTATGAGCACTACTTCATCAAAATGCAACGAATTCAATGGGCAGGCCACGTTGTCAGAATGGACGAAGACCGCACCACTAAAAAAAGTCTTCAATGCTCAACCAATTAACACACGGAGAAAAGGCAGGCCAAATCTACGATGGATTGATGGCCTAGAAAAAGATCTCCTAGTTTTGAGAACTAAAAATTGGAGAACACTAACAGAAAAAAAGCAGCCAAAAAAAGGCTTTTTTGGCCAAAGGCCCCACCCGGGGCCCGTCGAGCCACTGAGAAGGGAAAGGGGCCCATGAGCAACTTGCCTTTTCATACGTTAAAGCTGCATTAAATTAAAGGTTAGCTTCTAGCCGGGGGACTTCATCTCGGGTGAGAGGGAATTTTTCTAAATTGGGCTAGCCCTTTTAAACCCTTGACGCTGCTTTGGTGTAAAGGGCGGTTTTAGGATCTTTTTAAACCTTCGACAAAGAAATGGTTGTTTCTGATATCCAAATTTGAACCAATAATTACAAATCAACTTTTAAAATATTTAAAAATATAATAATTTACTATCTATTAAAAAAAAAACAAATTTTCTAGTCTTGATGCTGACGTGCTGTCCCGCATACAAGGACGTCTACATCACCACGTTTCATAATTCAAACTAAGTTCTCTAGATTAAAGTTTTTTTTTCATACATCCATTAAAGCCAAAAGTATTTTCTACATTTGTGAACAGCATACGTGATTCCAATAAAATATTAGCGATTTATCATTGATTTTGCGAAAGAAATTTCCCGGGGTCTTCTTTTTTCCTTTAAACTGGGGGAGGGGGGTTTTCTCCGGTAAAACCTTTAAAACCGGTTGATCTCAGTATTCGTCGAACGCGTTTCAGGTGAAATTGAAGATGAAAAATTCATCCACTAAATTCCGTAGAAATGTTTACAGAGCTTCTTTGGAATTTTTCTAAAAATAAATTTCTCGTGATATCGAGTTATCTTTGCCGGACGGCCTCTTATGTTTTACATTCGATAATATTCTTTAAAGCTCTTTATCACACAGTAAACTGTCTAATGGAATGAATTCACAACTTCAGAAACATTTAAAGTGACTTGAGGCTTTTTTATAAAAATAATAATTATCAGTTTTTGAACATTTTTTTTTTTATTTCCTTACGATCAAAACCTAGGTAACATGTTAAGTTACATGCATAAGTTACGGACATCTAACTTAGCGGTAGAAAGGCCGTTTGTCCATAAACATAAATGGAATATTTTCATGATTAAACAAAGTTACGTGAAATAATGTTTTTAACATCACCATAATGGGGACAAAAAGCGACAAACAAATTTATGGTTTAAATTTTTTCCCCAAAAATATTGGTATCCACCATTTTTTCCCCTTTTCTTTTTAAAACCCGTTTGTTTTGTATTTATTTTTTAATTTTTTTCAAAAAACATTTATAAAATATATATATAAAATTTTTCTATATATAAAATATTTTTTTTTCAAAAAACTTTTTTTCCACCTTCACTCATTTTCCCCACACATCACGAGATCTCAGGAACTATTAGATTTACAGACTTGAAATTTGATAATCATGCTTATTTTGTTGAATAGTTACTTAAAACCGGTTTTCCAGCTACGATACGGATAAAAAAAAAAAAAAAAACTTCTGTGTTTGAACTGTTAGACCTACAGACTTGAAATTCGACAATCATTTTTATTTTGCTTAATAGAGAACTGCTAAAAATGGGTTTGGGAAAAATCAACTTTGGGGGGGGTCCGGGGAAAATAGAAGATATAATTATACTTTCTATTTAGAAATAAATCCAAGACCTGTTCTTACTAAATCTAGAAGTGAAGGCAATAAGAAATTAAAAAAATTTTAAAACAATCCAACTCCCTTAAAAAATTGCAAAAGGGGGTTCCTTAAAAAATAATTTTTTTTTTATTTTTTAACAATTTTTTAAAAAAAATTTTCATATGAAAAAACCCACCCAAAAAACCGGAACAGGGTTTTTTTAAAAAAATTTATTTAAATAAAAATTTTTTTAAACTTTACTTATTTAAAAAAAAATTTTTACCAATATTTAAAAAATGTTCTTTTCCTACAAATTAAATTCCGCAACTGGTTTTGCACCAAGGGGTTTTTAAGGGCCCAATTTTTTTGAAGGGCAATCAATTTTGGCAATTTTAAAAAAAGAATTTTCCCCCCTCCCAAACTCCCATTCAAAAAAAGGTTGTTCCCCAAAATTTTCACCCAGGTAAAAATATTACAAAGCGCCGGCCTTACCGGTTTTTTTCCCGGGCCCCAAAAAAATTTAATCGAACCAACCCCCTTTGGTCCCCCCCCCGGGAGGGGAGCCCCCCTTTTATGGAAGGGGGGTTAATATAAAAAATTTTGAAAAATTTTTCTTTAAAAGCAAAGGAATTAATTGTTTTGAAAAAACAATTTTGGGTTTTTAAAACTACATAAGGAATCAATAATTAAAGGGGTTTTTAAACAAATAAAAAGACCCCCCTTAGCAGAGGAAAGTCGGGAATTCATACCTTCTACTATTAATATATCCTCAACTTTTCGAGGGGATTGCATGAAATTTTGGATTTAGAGTTTTTACAAAAATTTAAAAAATTTTTTTTAAAAAGGGGGGGAAGTTTTTGTGTTTTTCAAAATTTCCAAACTATTTAAAAAAAGCTATATTTTCTACAATATAATTTTTTAAATAATTTGATAACGTTTTTTAAACCGAAAAAATTTATCAATCGCGCGCGATCGGTATAAATTTCTTCCCAAAAAAAAAAAATTCTTTTTATTTTAAAAAAGGTTTTTAAAAATACGCAAAAAATTTGCTCCCGAAAAAAATATGCATTGCAAACCAGAACTGCATTACTGTGTTTTAGTTCTTGAATCTGAAAATAAAAGCTGCAAAAAGGGAGTGTACTTATTTTAATAAACAGTCGCAAATAGCTAATTGGAAAGACTATTGAATAATTTATCAAATAACAAGAAAGACTGGCTATATATATAACATTTAGCTGTGCGTAACAAAATTACATAAGTTTTAAAAAAAAAGGATTAAATTATTTCTTCCTAGGGAGGGAGGGTCAAAATGTTGGAAGTCTATAGATATATAAAACAAGGAAAAAATGATCAAACTTACCAGAAAGCTGGTCGGGTAACGTGAATGCCAAACAGGATGATATTTAGACACAACGTAGTAAGAATCCTTCTTAAATGCTTTTAATATCTCATAATAGCTTGAGGGAAAAAAATATTTCAGAGAAACAAGATTTAGGGAAAAAAAAATTCACACAAGAATTTTGTTAAAAAATAACAAATAAAATAAAAAATTTCCGATGTTATTAGTGAATTGTTAATATGTAATGCCTACAATTTCCTATTCATTCAACTGTACACATTAAAAATATAACAATGATGTATAAAACCAACTTAGTTTAGTTTTATTTTATATAAAAGAAATTCTTAGCACTCAACTTTTTAAAAAAGTAAACAAATAGTAGTACATAAATTAAAAATTGAAAATAATTTCAAAATACACATTGTACCAAAAAAAAAAAACCTTAAATCTCCAAGTTAGCATATTTGATGAGGATATTTTTTTCTTCAAATAGCAGGCAATAAGTTCTAAATCTGAACGAAATTCAGATAAAAACAAATATTTTAAAAGAAAGAATCGTTGATTATACAAAGAACAAACTTTTATTTTAATGAATCGTTTTTTAAATCCTAAATTATTTTTCAACAAAGAGTAACAATTCATGTATTCTCCGTTGAATTCAAAACAGACTTTAACTCGTACTTGTTGTTTTACTTGTAATATTTAGACAAAAAACTTCAACTCTATTAATTGAGTAAGGATGTTTAAGTATTAAGATTCTTCAAAATTAAAAAAGAAAATTCTTACATATGTACTTTTACATGAAGTGTACTTTTTAAAACCTATGTTCGTTATTTTGTTATTAATATGAACTTTTTAAAAAAAGTTTCTGCGAAAAGCAAAAGTTGGCAGCAGTGAAGTGTATTAACTGATTGGCTGGAAACAAGTGACTGCATTTGTCATGTGACACTATGATGTCATACGTATTTTTGAATGACCGTCACTACATCAAGAAAGCACAGGACGGCTTCTCATCACTCAGTTGGAAATTCACTTCACCATACAATATTTCAACCCTTTTAAATCACAAGATAACCAGCCCACATACACATTGCAAATCAACTCTGTGAGGCCAATTTAATTCCAAATATGCGCTGAAAGTTGAATGTCGCACAAGAAACTAAAGCTAACGCCTAAACCCGTGTAAAGAGAGGAGTTAAATTCTAGTTTTCCAAATGTAAAGAGTCTTATGGATATGGTGTGAACATCGACATGTTATCGAGGTAAATACGTCTTAATTTTTCCTGAGAAAATATGAACAAAAATCTGGTATGATTGAAATAAATTTTCTATCGAATAATTATATCTTTAAAGAAAATTGTATTTAATTAACAAAGGAGTAATGCAATATTTTATCACAAAATATGACCTTCTTGTTCAATTCGGGGAGAGCAGACAATAGACTAGATAACTAAAATATGATACATATACTTGTGATTTCAAAGTATTTAAAAATCGTTGCAAAACAGCGTCAATAACAGTACTACTGTTAGCAGTCGAAACATTTTAATTTGTTTTCATTTCGAGCTTGAGTTCATCATTCATAAGCTACGAGCGGATCAGCTTTTGGCAAACTGAAGTTAAAGTTAAAATCGCTCAAAATCAGGGGAAGTGAGAGATAATTTTTTTTAAAAGAGCACTACACCTTCGTTATATGGTAAAAGTACAAAATGCAGGAAATCTTTAATTTTTTTTTTAACCGTTTGAATCGAAATGTATACGACCACCGAAATCACTGTTTGTCCATTTTCAAATAAGCATTCTGCCGCACTTATGTCCCCCAATATCGTGACTAACGGATTTAGAGTCAAGCGCTCGAGTGCTTGATGGCTACTAGAGTTGGACCCCCCTGCGAGGGTAGCGAAAAGACACAGCCACGCACTCTCATTAGTCAAATCAAGTAGCGCGCGCTTACATCACATCCTGTAACACACATCCGTCCCTTTTCACGAAATCACTCCCAACAAATATCCAGCAACCGAGAGGAAAGATGTTACACATCAAAAATCTAATTTGGAATCGTGCGTGCTTATAGAACAATAAGTTCTGAAACCTGTTAGTAATTGCAGAGTTCATTCTTTTATTTTATTTTACTTTACAAGTAAAAATAAAATACTGTTGTTGTTACATATGGCTTTATTAATAGGATCAATCCAAACTTATAAAACAGCTCAAGTAATCCACAAGAACAGTGATAAATATAAAAAAGAACAAACATTTAAAGTAAGAAGCAGGACAAATTAACACGGGAACAAAAGAGAAAGTTAAAAATTTAAACAAGAAAAGGAACATAAGATATATAGTTTTCACAAAAAGTTCATGGAAGTTCTGGCATTCTAATATAATTTGCTTATGTCTCAGCCACATTTTTGAGACTCCTTATCTAATTCTGGGCATATAAGATGCTCTGCATTCATGATGGCCGAATTACAAATTTGCATATACTAAATGGAAGGATGCCTATTTTATTAAGGTATCCGACTACGTTCGGAACCGTGATTTTGCAAAAGCGTATAAATATACAATATTTATGATATTTAGTGTCACTTAGATTAGAAAATATATATAAAATTGTTTTAAGAATCGTATTACAATAAAAAAATTATTTAAGTACAATATTTTGACAAAAATTGAACATAGAATGACCCATTTTCAAAACATTCTCCTTTTATGAAAAATGCTTCTATTATAATAATATTTTACCTGTATATAGCTCAGGCCTCTGTACAGAGGCTCAACTAAAATTTTTGAAATATATAACTCAGAAGTGGGTTTATCCATATTTTACGACAATAAAGGGGAGCAATCTTAAGAAAAAAATGCCGATAATTATTTCAATGGGTGGTAACTCTGAAAATAATGGGAATTTTTCAAAAATCATAGTTGAGCCTCTGTACAGAGGTCTGAGCTATATACAGGCAAGATATTATTATAATAGAAGCATTTTTCACAAAGGAGAACATTTTGAAAAAAAGGTTATTCTAAGTTAATTTTTGCCGAAATATTGTATTTAAATAAATTTTTTTTGTCAAAATGTCCTTAAAACAATTTTATACATGTATTCTAATCTAAGTGACATTAAATATCATGAAAATTATCCATTTATGCGCCTTTTTAAAATCACGGTTTCGAACATAGTCGGCTATGCAATCGTAGTCTGCTTGCAGTCTGAAAAGTTTGCCACACCCTCTTTACGGGGCTTTTGATAAAACTTTTTCCAAGTGCCTTGAATGTTAGCCCAGGATGTGCTTTGGCTATGATTGCCGCGAGGCAATATTATTCGAGCCTGTGTGTGAGATCTAAATGACTAACAACTATGGCTAAGGCGGTTCACAGTAAAGTAAAATAAAATACTTATATATAAATAAAAGGCATTTAAAGGCATTCCACATTTTGTTGAATTAATTACTATTATTATCGATTTGATTTTGTTAGTGTTAGAGCCATATTTGACCAAGGTACGTTTTTAACACCCATTAATTTAAAAAAACATGCATCTCAATAACCAAAGAAAAAGGGAGTGTAGAATTATTTTGTTGATTTGGTTTATTAATGTAAGGACGAAGTTCGGATAACCTACGGCAAACATTAGTTGACAATATCGTAATGGCATCGCCAAGTAATGGATAGATTTAATTCATGATACTCTGATATAAATTAAACTGTAAATGCAAAAAACAAATAATAATTAATAGTAACAGAAAGGAAAAAAAAAAGGATGATGTACAAGGAAGAAAATAGAAAATAGCGAAATATCGCACAGGGGCTGTAAATTCTGTATTTATCTAAAAGAGTTGTTCCCAGAGGTAATACTGAGAAGAAATGTCTAGTTAAATGCTATACAGATGGTTGCAAAAGTAACAGCAGAAAGGGACTTGTTTACGTTACATTTCAAAATGACACCTAAAAAAATGTGTTACTTTTTAAAAACTCCAAGCGATTGTAATGTGTTTTCAGAAATGTTGTCCTGTTTGTATGAAACTCTCTCTCAAACGAATTTTTAACAATTTCAACATTTTTCCACTGTTTCTTACTTGTTCAGAAAGATAAAATCTTTATCTTTAAAAAAACACCTCCAAGAATGAGTTCCTAAACTATTTTGAATAAACTTCAGAATGGAATAAATATTTTTTAAACTCTGAGGTCATTCAGACATTCTAGGAAACTATGAGTAGATTGGCAAAGAAAAGACGAAACAAAACTTACAATTTTAATGCCGATGAATACTCAAAAAATATTTTTCAAAAATTGAAGCTAAAAAATTTCTAAAGTAGAGTGAAAAGAATCTTATCAACGATATTCTTAAACGAATTTATTTTCATCCATTTTAGACAAATTAAGAACCTTTCTTATTTTCACAACATAAAAATGTGAAAGAACCTGAAAGAATTTCTAGTTTTTATATTTAAATGAATTTTGCGACTAATGCCCCTGTAATGCAAGAAATGAAAATTTGAATATTATCGAGTTTTATTTTTGCGAAAAAATTACTAAATACTTTTAAAAATTCTCAGTTAATGCAATGTCACATTTCAGATTCAATTTATTGTTTACAGTTTATTTGCTACATTGTACAAGCATGATAAGTAATAAGATAATAGACCTCTGGTATTTTTTTCCCTCGCTTACGATTTTTCAGCGAGTTTGAAGAGTCTACGTTAAACCTTTAGTCTTATCTGGTTTACGCACTTCTGGTTTAGATCAATACAATAGAGGCGATAAAATTCGTAAATTCGAGCCACGATCTAGAAGCTGAGAGTGTCACATGAATCGAAGGCTCATTCACATCATACAACGATAAGATTTAGCGAAGGAGAATATAGTGTTACAAAACCAACAAACTTCAATAAAATACAAATTTTAATTGGTATGTTTCACTTAATAATTTACATCTTAACACAGTAGAATTTTCTAAGGGAAATTTGATTTTAATACCGAATTTAAGCTATTCGAAATTCCCATTAACCATTACTTTCTCAAAATATCGTTTGGTAGATTAATTTATATCTTTCGTAAAAGAGAATCGTAATTAATTATATTTAATTAAAATACTCTGTTTTATATAACGAATGAATTGTAACTGTAATTCGTAAAAAGTAGAACACGAATGGAACCAAGTTATGTAACTAATTAAAACTAGATTATTTTTAGTTTTGTCTGCCATTCTTCACACGACACAGATACTCTTCAAATTTCAACACAACTGAAAAAAGAAACAAAGAAAAATAGGTGAACTTTTCTTTAGAATTATTTACTATATCACGTAAGTATTAAGAGTATTTTTTAAACCAAATAAGAAGCAGCACTCATAGTTAAACAATGATTATTTTCAACACGACAATCTGACAAAATTGAGTATCGAGCTTTAAGCCGCATTCACACCAAGGCGTACAAACGTCGAGTGTTAAGTGTCTAGCCAATCAGAGTCTTCCTCTCGCCCGAGAAGAAGTCTCTGAGGCGCCCACCTCGACGTTTGTACGCTGTATGAATAGCTCTAACTTACTGATCCACAACTTTCTGCTTTGTATCAACCGCACCACCGTAGCCCCGGGTACGAACCATTAAAACTAGCATTTTTCTTCGGTATATTGTTTTTATTTATCCACATAATTAGAAAGAACGTTTTTCGCAAAACTTTTCTTAAAAAGAAATCATGAAAAACATAATTCAAGAATAATAAAATGTGAACAGTTTTATAACAAAAAGAGTAAAAAAGTGGGATATGTAGAATGGAGACGAAAAGAAAATTTAAATGCAGTTACTTTGCAGCTGATTTTAAATTGAATTATTAAAAACACTTCCAGAATGTCGAGAGGAAATATTCTTAACAGAATTCTGAGATCGCATTTTAGCTCCCCATCAACGAACAACGTTAAAAAAAAAGAAAAAGAAGCTCAGCACAAAATCACGGATTATTTTTTAAACTATACAACGTGATGAAAGTACACAACCCTCCGGAATTATAAAAAAAAAGTTATACGCAATATCTGCGTTACCCGCGATTGGAGAGGTTGTTTTAGGAGGATTAAGGCTGTATCACACGTACATTTTTGGTGCAACTTTGACTAATTTTTCGTCCTATCTGAGGGTGAAGGGTTGCCGTAAACAATACGACATGCTCTGACGTCTATCTCCACATTGAAAAATTACTCGCCGATTTTTCTGCTTCGGCAAACAAACATTCAAAATTATTTCTTCTATTTCGCTCGCGCTTTTGTTGATGGGCGTAAATAGAAATGGAGCACCATTCTATTTAAAATATTATACGCCGTTAAAATATTATACACCATTAAAATATTATACGCCATATCTAATGCGTTTGACAAAATCGAAGCCGCCATATTGTTTGCGAAGTAGGGCGCCGAAGAAACCCATTTGCTGGAATTTCAAACAACTTTTATTTAGAACAACTTTTTGGGCTCACTAGCAAAAAGTTGTTCGAAAGCCGTTGCTATGGCAACTGAGTAAAAATCGAACGAATTGGACGAAAAATTACTTGTAACGTGTACGCGTGATACGGCCTTTAAGGTTGTTTTCGGCACATGCACAAGAGCATGAACTTAATGCGGAGCCCATTTTCGAACTGAAAGAATACCTCAATTTTTATAAAGAAAAATTTGTGACATCGTAACTCATGCATTTGTTTATAATATAGTGTTTTTAAAATTTCAAAATATTCCATAAATAATTAGTTTTTTCCTTTTTAACATGTAAAGGGAATAGCTCATTTAGCATTATGGTATAGGAGAAAAAATGCGAAACACTTTTTATAAAAGAAAAAAAATGTGTCAACTATGATAAAAGTAGTATGATAAAATAAGGATTCTCTGCAGGATAGTGAAGCCAGAATATAATATTAATACTTAAGTACTGTTATATCTGAAAAAACATTCCGAATTTGGGTCCTATTCTTTAACATTAGCCGAAAACAGCCTTAAGCTCCTCCTCTTTTTTCTCCAAGACCAGTAGACTTCAAATTGTGTTCCACGGAACCCTGGGATTTCACGAGTCAGAATTAAAAAATCGAAAAGAAAATTATTAATATGCAAGCAAAATGAATTCACATTCTTCTACATAGAGTTTGTGTGACCACATGTATCTATAACAGTGTTTCCCAACGCGGGAAACTGCTTTAGAATATTCGATTAAGTTAACTTAAAATATTATTTTTAGAAAATATTCTTCTAAAAGTGGAATGGGGTTCCCCTAAACCACCTTATTCCACGAGTCGAAAAAGTGATGCAAAAAGATGCAAGTGGTAACATAGGAATTTCATTATTAGCAAAAGACCTCAAAAGCATTTCAACAATAACAAAAAATCCCCAGATTACGTAAATATATATTTTTTAAATACAACACATTAACAATAGTGTACTTTTATAAATACATACTAAAAATCCTTCTCTTTGCAGGAATTATTTAGAAAAAATCTGGTTATGTTTAATTAAAAAAGATCAAAGTTCTTTGCTGTTTGTAAACTTAATTTTAAAAAAAATTATTAATAACGAAGCCTAATAAGACTTCAATTTAAAAATAATATTAAAGCAAACTTAAAATAAGAAAAAACAGTAATTTGAACGATTATTTTAAAAACATAAATCAGCTAAAATAATAAAAATGAGCAGTTATATGTATCGATTGATAATTATACAAAAAAAGTATGTTAAATCAGCCCCAGTAAAATGGAATAAAGTAGTTTTTAACAGAAAAACGAGGTATTGCAGATAAAGAAATTTATCAAATCTCAATAACTTAAAAACTAAAAATCACCATTGCTTTAATTTTTCTTTAGATGTTTAAATTCAGTTTTATAAAGTATGGCGGGGATGAATATATTTTTGCAAGTTCTACATTTGAAAATTATACTGGCGCTGGTTTCATTCCCATAAAATGACTGCATAAATAGCAACACTGGTAGCAAAAGCAAACGTTTTTATATTATTTTCAAATTTGTTTATAATTAACAAAAATAATTAATTTTTTATTTATCGGTTTATTACTTATATCACCATAAAATATTAATAAGTTTTCTTCCCCACAATTTGCTCTTAACTACTTTAAGGTATCCGACTGCGTTCGGAACCGTGATTTTGCAAAAGCGTATAAATGGATAATATTTATGATATTTAGTGTCGCTTAGATTAGAAAATGTGTATAAAATTGTTTTAAGAATAGTATTACAATAAAAAATTATTTAAGTATAATATTTTGACAAAAAATGAACACAGAAAGACCCATCTTCAAAATAGTCTCCTTTTGTGAAAAATGCTTCTGTTATAATAATACTTTGCCTGTATATAGCTCAGACCTCTGTACAGAGGCTCAACTAGAATGTTTGAAATATATAACTTAGAAGTGGGTTTATCCATGTTTTACGACAACAGGGGGAGAAATTTTAAGAAAAAACGCCAATAATTATTTCAATTGGTTGTAAATCTGAAATTAATGTGAATTTTTCAAAAATCATAGTTCAACCTCTGTGCAGAGGTCTGAGCTATATACAGACAAAATATTGTTATAATAGAAGCATTTTTCACAAAAGAACATTTTGAAAAAAGGTTATACTAAGTTATTTTTGCCAAAATATTGTATTTAAATAATTTGTTTTTGTCATAATGTCCTTAAAACTATTTTATACATGTATTCTAATCTAAGTGACACTAAATACCATGAAAATTATCCATTTATGCACTTTTTTAAAATCACGGTTCCGAACGTAGTAGGATACCTTAAATGCAATATGATAATCATTTTCAAAAATATTATCCCCTCTGCGATTGGTTCTCATATTCGATTCATGATTACTTATGGATTTATTTGGGGTAATTATATTTGATCACCTTTTTCTTAAGCATACCGACTTTTATTGGCAAGTTTCCTCTCTCGATTCAAGACTCAATAAAATTACGTTTTCCTCAAAATGCATTTGGTTTCAATATCGAAATTTCATGCCTTTCTTGAATTTTAGAATTTATCAATTACTTCAGGGAATCATAAGGGAGGAAAGTATAATTTCGGGAAGGGAAGGGAGTTAATAGCTAAAAACTAAATTTTCATTTTATCTTATATATTTTTTTATACGGAACTCTCGTCTCTTTAAGATTATATAAATCATGTTAAGTTTTAGACGATTCTGCATTTATAATGGGGAACATATTATCAAGAGCTAACGATACTATTACTTACAAAATTGTAAATGATTCTCGATAATATTATATGTATTATAAAACGAAATAATGATTAAATTAAATAAACCCTACGCATCAGAAGATCAATTCTAAAAACAAATATATAAAAAAATTTAATTCAATTCCTACTTAGATCAACAAAGAAAAATTTTATTTTAGCTACTTTTTATTAAATAGTTACAATTACTATAAATATGTATATACATAGGACAGAATCACAATATTAAGTGGTAATTTTTATTAATTATCATTAAAGTATAGTATTGTCATCCAAAACAATCGTGTATATAAAATTTCAGTTGCTGAAAACGTGAGAAAAAAAAAAAAAACGTTTTCAAGTTTTGACACAAGTCGCCAAAAATTATGCCAACGTGGTTGTATTTGTAAATCTTTAAATAATTAGTTTTAATCAATTAATTTTTATTAATTATATTTAAATTATTGTATTGCCATCCAAAATAATCATGTGTATAAAATTTCAGCTCAATGGAGCGCTTTAAAATGTATTTTATTAACGATTGAAAATTCCACCAAGATAAATAAATAAATATATAGAGAGTGTGACCCAATAGTAGGAATTGAATTAAACAATAACAAGATTGTATAATAAAATTTCATTGTTTTAAAATTCGCTGTTTTATTTGGAATCAAGGTTCATAAAAGTTTCGAAATTCTTGCATAAGATTTGTTTTCCATTTTCAAAAACTGCGTTTCTTTTTCATAAACGCGACATCTGTTATCAAGAAGATGCAATCCGAAATCGAATGCAAATGCCCTTTTACCACTACCTCGACAAAGAAAAAGAGTTGTGGATATATATCAAAACGATAATAGATGTGAAGAATAAGATAAATCTTAATTTTCAGATTTATTTCAATCTATCTCTTTTTGTAGCAATATTGTTCGATAACGGAATATTTCGTTGTGATTACACTTTGGTGCCAAATGCGGTCACAGAGATAAAAAAAAAATGACACTAATTTGTAAATTAAAATCATATTCATAAAATACAACAAGGATCAAGAAAGAAATCAATTACATTCGTAATATAGGTTTCAAATTTTTTTTTTAAATCGAAAATATTACATTAAAAATTTTAAATTATAAACCTTTCTATTCTCTGAAACAAATAATACGTCAGTTGTTTCCATCACACTAATAACAGGCCATATAGACATTCTATTGCCATTTCTCTCAACTTAATTTGTCTATTTATCCTTTCATATTAATAACTAAAAAAAAGAAAGAGAATTCTACCTTCTTTTTCAAATTCTTAATAGATAAGAACTGAAAACTTCTCTGTCTAAGAACATGAAAAATGCAAAACCATTAATGCAATCAAGAACCGAAATTTATTTTATAAAATCGAAATAGAACATATACTTTCTGAAGAATTCGAAGCGAATCTTAAACCTGGCGTTTTGAAACAATGAAAATTGGACATTATAACTTTTTTTAAAAAATACCAAAGAAAATTTTTTTTTAATGATACTCATTTCATATTTTAATCTTCAAAAAAGACAAATTTAATTTTATTTTTGTTTTAAACATGATTCCTTACAAACTATTGGCAATGGGCCTTGTCGTTTTTTCTTGAACAAGGTCAAGTGACAAGGATATCCTCTGAGCTGCCGTATCACCAGGAATTATTCAGAAAGCAAAACATTTAAAACGGAAAGAGTGCTTAGGTAAATATAAACGAAAAAATTTTTTTTTTTTTTTCCTTTTGTTTCCATATTTAAATCACATTGAG
>BMAV01004984.1:0-25924 GCA_019973955.1 Trichonephila inaurata madagascariensis
CGCCCTTTGCGCTTCCACTCCGGACGGTTTTCGAACAGATTTGTTTCCCCATCAAACTGGCCGAGTTTTGAGTTGCTGGGTGCCCTGCTTTTATTTTATTTGTTTAAATTTTTTTAATTATTTAAAAATGTGTGTGTGTGTGTGTGACCATAGCTCAGGCTCTTCAGGCGAATGCCTTAATTTTCTCGGGAATGATTTTTCCCGCCGATACATTAGATATGAGGTATCAGGTATCACATTCGGTTCAACTCATCTCCAGATACTGTCTGCCGACCCCCCATGTTATTGGTCCTTTTGTCCCAGTGCGGGGATGTTTAAATTTATTTAAATCGTGATTATTTCGGGTTTGGGGCTGGTCCGATTGACTTAAGGTTTATATCGTTCAACTCTGCTCGTTACCGCCTTTCGTCCTTGGCTCAGCTTGCCCTGCTCAAGATTTTTAGAAAGATTTTAATATTGTTACGCCAAAGAAGTATAACTTCTTACGTGCATACATAAGTAAATGATATTAATACAGTTTGTTTCAAATATTAATTCATTAATTAAATTAAAAAATGAATAAATAGTGGCAAAGAAAGCAATAGTCCAACAGTATATATAGAAAGGAAACTCGTTCGTTGTGTTTCTATAGCGCAATGGATTGTGCGTTGAACTTCTAATCCAAATGTCGTGGGTTCGAATCCCTTCTGGGATGGCTTAACTTCTGAGACTGTGATTTCTTTTTCACTTATACTATTTTATTAGAATAATTAACTTAAATTCCTGAATAAATAGTAACAAATAAAAAAAAAATAGTCCAACTTCCTATAGAGAAAGAAAAATGGAAATTTACGTGGAAAATCGCTTACTATTTTGCTACTTAATAGTGTGATTCTGTCATATGTATATACATATTTTTTTATATTAATTGTAACTATTAAATAAAAACAAATAAAATTTTTCTTTGTTGACCTAAGTAGGAATTGTGTGACATTTTTTTTTATATTACTTGTTATAGTTACTGATTTATACTTTGGAGAATTTTATCTCATCTATATATTCCTTCGTTCATTAAATAGCTAGTTAAACGGATATTTAGCAAAAGGTAAATCCGTTTTTATAAATTTTAAACCTTTTTTTAATTTAAGAGAGTGATCAGATGATTGGTATAAGAATTATCATAAAAATAGGCGAAGCACTCAAAATTTCAACCCGCAATAAATATTCATAGTGATTTACCTTTCTGATCCAAATTCTCGTGCAGACTGTTTCCGCGTATTGACAAAAACCTATTAAAATGTTTTCATTCGCATACAAAAAAATATATATACACTGCTGGCCACCTTAAATGCAACACCCTGAAGGAAGCATGCAAATAACATGAAATTTACAACATGCATTAGCAGATGTGAGATATGCAAATGATTAGAATTTCAGGGCAGACACACATCACGCGCGCCTGTGGCGCCACCTCAAAGCGCTATTTAAGGCTCGGAGATTTCGACGATTTCAAGTTCGGCAATTGTGTTTTTCTTGTGGTTTTTTTCAAAAAACGATCAGTTATGACTCGTAGAAAACAGCGATGAGCTTTTGATCAAGTATCCGAGTTTGACAGAGGAAGGATAATGGCCTACCGAGATTGTGGATTATCTTTCAGGGAAATCGGTAGTCGTGTTGGACGAAACCAAACAACTGTAATGCGGATATGTGACCGTTGGATGCAGGAGAGTACGACGGGCCGACGTGGTCGATCGCATCCACCTCAGTGCACCACTTTACGTAAGGAAAGGAAAATTGTGCGCTTGGCAGTGATGGATCACTCAGTCACATCACGAACCATAGCACAGCCCATTGAGTCTGTAACGCATCATTCAGTGTCTGCGCGTACCATTCGACGCCGTTTACAGCAGAGTGGTCTGTCCGCAAGACGTCCATTGCTTGGTCTACCCTTGACGCAGAACCACAGACGTCTCCGCCTCCAATGGTGCGATGAAAGAAGGATGTGGGCGGCAGAATGGAATGAAGTTGTCTTTACTGACGAGTCACGCATCTGTCTGCAACACCACGATGGTCGGATTCGAGTCTGGAGACACCGTGGAGAGAGGATCCTGAACAGCTGCGTTATGTACCACCACACTGGTCCTGCACCAGGTATTATGGTATGGGCTGGTATTGGATATCACTCTCGCACTACTCTAGTACGCATTGCCGGTACTTTAAACAGCCAGCGCTACATCTCCGAGGTGTTGGAGCCAGTTGTCCTTCCTTACCTTCAGGGCTTGACCACAGCCATATTTCAATAGGATAATGCGCGACCACACGTGGCACGCATTATCCAAAGGTTCTATGAAGAATAAGAAAAATTTTGAATGGCAAGGAATAACATTTCAGATAGAAGTTAGGAAACTCAAACACATTTATTTACGCATTTGTAAACCCCGGGAAATGCTTTTTTTCTATGATTTGTAGAATTTCTATGCTTTATAGAATTGATTTTTTTAAAAAATTTTGCAAAGGCAAAAAATAATTCGTAAGTCTTAGAACCGTTTTTTAAAGAACAGCCTCTGTGAGATTCTTTAAGTTACTTTTCATTTATTGAAAACTTTCTGAAACTATCACTACAACTTCTGAGGACAGGATCAGAAATACATAGGTTTAAAATGAAATACATCAATACATTGAACATTCTTATTTGGAAGATGGGAACATTTTAGAATCCCTTTCTTTTATAATTTAGCTAGAAAAATTATTTTTTATTTTATGTTTTAAGATCTTCCTACTGAAAAATATTCTTCTTTTATCAATACCCAGAGAATGTCTCTGTTTCAGTACATCAACTATGCTGTGATTGCTGTTAATTGCTCTATACTAGTGGCCTTTAAACGTTTTGAACTCAGGGAACCCCTAGAACTTGAAGGTGTTTTTGTGGAAAATCAATCCATAGACATACTTTGAACAATATAACTTAAAGTAATATTTAAAGTAGATCAACATGTTATAGGAATTTTATATAAAGACAAAAAAAAGTATTGCATTTATTTTATTAAGAAATTCCAATTTAATTTTTTAATATAATTACTCACTAATAATATTTATTTATAATTCAATTGTCACCTACCCATGCATTATATTGAGTAACTGGGATATACAGTCACTCAAAAAAGTATTGGGACACTTGAAATGCATAACTGTAAAGCCATTTACAAAAATATTTATCACATTGAAACAAAAACAAAATAAATTAAGAAATATTTTAACATTTAGTGTACAGTATACAAGGAAAATTTTATCAATATAATGGAATTATAATTTGACCTAGTTTTTCAAATATAATTCAAAGGCACACTGGAGTCAGAAAAGTATTGGGATACTTTTGAAATGAGAAATGTAACAAATATACAGCCATCATAGAATTTAATTTCACACTACTTTTTTAGACTAGAAGTTTAAACACAAATGTTTCAACAGATAAGATTATTTGTAGAAAAATGGCGAAAAACAAGGATATATCGGTTGGTGTGCGAAATCTTGTAATAAGTCAATAGAAAGAGGGGAAATCAGTTCGTTGTATAGGAAAAACCTTGAAATCGAGAGAGTAAGTCCAATGTTTTTAACATCATTAAGTTCAAGAAAACAAATAGTGTTGAAAACAAGCAATGAATCAGGGAATCCAAGGATATTTAATGAACGTGAAGAGGAGTAGATTGTGAGACAAATACACATTAATCCAAGAACTAGAGCAGTAAAAATGACTTCAAAATGTAAAAGTAGGTTTGGGAAATCAGTAAATCCTGAAACTGTAAGAAATGTTTCAAGAAAACATAAGTATCATAGAAGAGTACCTCAAAGAAAGCCTTACATTAGCAAAGCAAATAGACAAGCTAGGTTGGCATTTGCTAAAATATATGTAAGACAGCCAACAAAATATTGGGAAAATGTAATGTTTGTGTTGAAGAAAGCAAATATAACATTTTCGAATCAGATGGCAAGTAAAAAGTTTGGCGGAAATCAAGTACAGCAAGGCATGCCAAAAATTTACGGCCAACTGTCAATTATAGAGGGGGTAACCAAATTGTTTGGGCTTGCATGGCAAAATCAGGAGTCGGGAACTTACATTTTATTGATGGTATAATGAATAAATATGTTTATCTTGACATTCTCAAGTGAAATTTAAGGCAAAGTGTGAGCAAGCTGGGAATCTCAGGACATTTTAATTTATACCAAGATAATGATCCGAAACATACTGCAGATACACTTGCAAGTTATGGGTCCTTTACCACTGTCCTAGTGTTATTAAGACTCCTGCACAAAGTCCAGACCTTATTCCCTTTGAAAATGTGTGGGTTTTTTGCAGCAAAAACTATATGAGCACCAAATTTCTTACAAGCAGAATTTAAGAAAATATTTGGTCAAGTAGTGGACCAAAATCGATAGATCGTTTTGCAAAAAAGTGATCCAATCCATCCCAAATAGACTTAGAGAGGTCATAAAAAGCAAGGGTGGCCCAACAAGATATTAATTTCTAAGTTTGAATTTTGATTTTCTTAATTTATTGGGAAGAGTCCCAATACTTTTTTGAGCACGTTTTTTTTAACTCGATTTCTTTTACTATAGATTTTAACCATAATTTCATTATAATGTATGAAATTTGTTCAAATTATTATTATTTGTATTTACCAAAATAACATTTGCTTCTTATTTTTGGTTTCATTTGTATGTTTAAGTAAAATATTACGATAAAAATCTATGAACTGGTCGTGTGTCCCAATACTTTTTTGAGTGACTGTATGCTAGTATTTTTAACACAAACCGTCGAAATCTAGGTCTAATGAGACTGAATGCAGTCGCATTACACATTCTGAGTTTAATTTGTTCTTATATGTTGTTTTTGTAGCCACTTATGTTGTAAAATATATTTCACTTAAACACAATGTTCTGAATGCCATTTAAATGTTTATAGCTGTGTGAGAAATCCGGTGTATTTTAACATGAGGGAGAGAATTTGCAACCTAAAATTTAGAAGCTATTCTTGCTTATAAATTTAGATTTTAGCATCAACTCTGCTGATATGTTGTTCCTTTTCCTTCATTATAGAAGTTGTTTTCCAAAAATGCAAAAAGGTGTATTTTCCATTAGAAAACTATTTAGTTTTGCAAAACTTTTTGCTTAATAACAAGTATAAAATTATTTCGTGGAACTCGAGAGAGTAAACAATAGAATATTCATAATCTAGTAGGAAATATATTATATATATAAAAGATAAAAAATATTTTATATATATAGTATTTTTTATTATATTATAATAAAAGTTTAAAAAGTGTTGCAAAATAAAGTTATGATATATAAATAAACTTTTCAGTTTTAATGAATGGGTGGGGATGAGCTTTAGATATTTGTAAATATGCAAACTTCATATGGAATGTGAATCAATTTTGCATACTAATTTATTTCTTCTCTATTTTTTAACGAGACTCGTGGAACCCCTGGGCATGCCTTGTGGAGCTCCAGGGCTCCGTGGAACACAGTTTGAAGACCACTGTTGTTCTAGACAAGAAAAAATAAATAGTTGTTTTCGAGTAACTCCTACAGATTTACTCTCTGAATGTTTCACAGATTTGAATGCAGGACGTTGCTGCCGAAGCGTTGCCGCTCCATAAACAAAAAATTTTAATTCCTCTTACTCCATTCCTGCGTCTGCTGCGATCCATTGAGATCTGCTAAAATGACTTTGCGACCGCTTCAATTCTTTAATGGAGGAATATTTTTAATGCGTTTTCGTAGAAAATATTTTTTGTTAAAAAACTTGCGGATAGTGCTAACCTTTTGAAACACAAGCAAAACATTTTAAGACATGCAAATTAAATACATTTTTTGCTTATATAATCGTCTCAAAATGCTTTACATGAGTTTTTGTCCTCCAGCAGTTAATAAAAAATTCATGGGACGATGTGCACAATATGTTGGTTATTGTTAGAAGTGGCAGGTCACCGTGATGCTATGTATGTGCCGGGAAACGTTGATTGCTGTCCTATTTCCTGTAGTTATCAGAGCCTTTACAAATGCCAAAATGGTGGACATTCTGCAATACTTAGTTTAAGTTCGTAATCAAACTTGCTTGCTTTTCTGGAATTCCAGGAACTGGTAGTGGTCAATCAGTGTAATGGCTACACAGAACCCTAGACGTATCCCATCTCTTTTATTACATTCTACGAAGGAAACCTTCGTTCGGCACCAAAAACGCGTTTAACTCTTGATAATTTCAAAATTTTCTGTTAACAGATCACGATGTGAATAATCATGTTTTCGATCCTTAGGTGCAAAATTAGTTGCATGTGCAGGCTACTGCTACTCTCGCCAAAGAAAAACATTATTAAAGTCTGCTTAAATAATTTCCCGCCACTTAAATAATTTTTCGCCGTCCGCATGTAAAGGGTTCCGCTTATGAAATCCATTGATTCATCACGCTGCGCTCTAAGTATTTTTAATACAATTAGTTATGCTTACGTTTCGAGATATACAAAAATTTATTTCAAAATTTATGCAACAAATAATTAAAATTACAGACAGAAAAATATCTTCAGTCAGATGAAACAAGAGGTCCACCAAGTGACAAAATATTCATGTATATACACGCAACAGAGTTTACACAGGAGATAATTTCCACAAGCACTCATTACACAATTTGATCCCTGTACAGAAATGATGTAGAATTGCCTTCAGAGTAAATGTTTTAGAATGGAATGGGTTCCCCATTTCTATCGATAAAGGCGCCCTGGTGCGATTCGTTCAGCCCTTCCATGGTCTTGAGCATAGCTGCGATGCTGTCCGAGCATTCGAGTTCTGCAGCAGGTGACCCCATGTCTGTCTTGACCCATCCAGGGCACATCTGAATATCTAAGATACCACTTTTGGTCAGTGCAGGGGCTATCATTCGCATGGCCATATTCGATGCAGCCTACAAGAATAAATAGACGATGATCTTACGATCCTGCATTCATGGAACACATTTTAAATATTATTGCATTCTTTTATAAAAGAACGCATTCAGTACATATTTACTTAGTTTACATTAAAACAGAACTGATTTCGCAGGATGCAATTCAGTACTTGTCCCAATGTAAATCAACGAAAATTCTACGGTATGTTAGTGAAGGAAAGTTACCGTTTTAAAAATACTAATGAGAGACCAATTGACTATTTCTAATGTCTCATCGTAGATTGCTTCCTTTTTTATTAACATTACACTTTGAAGCAACACAATGTGACAGTTTTCGTGAGGTAGAGCCTCAGACACACTAACTGACAATCGACTCTCTATTTTACATCACGCCAGCGTAAGAGACTGCAAAAATGTCCTTGCATAAACCCTTCTCTCTCCACACCAGCTCTTCTCTAACTATGAGGTGCACCTCCCTAAGAGGCCGTGATAACTCTACAAGTGGCCGCAAGCATATTAAAAGCCCCCAAAAAGAATTATTATTTTACTGAACGTTAACAAAGAAAATACATTCTCTGATATAATAAAATTATCATTTACACTGATACATTTACACTTATAAATGTATCAGTAATACACACAATGTATTTTACAATTAATTTAACTATACTAAGTGAAGAACTAGTTTAATAACTTTCAGTGACACCATGGGCTTGTCATTATAAAATTATATACAAAAAATAACACTTATCTTGATATTTTGTACGGTTTATAAATAATCCCTTATCTGCCGATTGAAAGTTACGCGATTCGCTCCCCACTATCTCCGTTTTCACGTAGGCGCGCGTATGTGATGTATTGGGGGCAGAAAAGGAAATATATATATATATATATATAAGGAAATCCTTTTCAAACACTGTCAAGGTCCTTTTTTGCATTCAAAACTTTCGGAATAATTTTATGGATAGCAGAGCACAGAAAGGGTCGTACTTCGGAAAGACGTATGTATACGTCTGGGGCATTTAACGCACCGGTTGAGTGAGACGTATATATATACGGGGTCACTTAAGAGATTAAAGTTGTATAGTAGCTTTAGCGTCAAAGTATAGTATTATTGAATTCAATGCATTGTTATTTGTATCGAGGGAGGTATGAAAATTATGATTGATATTGGGTCGAAGTTTGAAAGTTTTGGAAGCAATATTCTACACAGCAGTTCTGTAATGGCGTCATGACTCGATCAAAAGAAAAGTGGCTTCGAGTTCGGGACCATGACCCCTTCATTACTCGGCCAAATTTTAATATCCGTGCAGCATAATACACAGAAGTTTGCCCTAAATATTAATAATGATGATTATATAATTAACAAATATGATTTATTATTAATGGTAGCATTTGATGTAGTGATTTATTGCTCTGTACAGCGTTTCAAATAAAATTCCATGATTATTTTACACCTTTTCAACATAAAGCAATTTATAATCAAGTTCGTTTGTTTTATGGAGCATTTCTCTACTGCCACCTATTTTCTGTACGTCACAAAATCCGATAATCAAATATCGTCATTTCAAAACCAGCCAGATGACGAGATCGACGCTTCAACTAGTATCGCAGTGAAGCACTGATACGATCAAAAGCGCCGCATCCAGATCGCTATTCTGATTAGCCAGGTCTCAGTCACATAATGGCTTTTCATAGAATTGGCTGTACCAGAGAAGGAAATGATTGGTTTCATTTTATATACTAAAGTTATATTTTTTTTATCCCCTTAAGTCAGAGGTTCCCAAACTTTTTTGTCTCGTAGACCCCTTGCCATGTTTTTCGGTTTCGGGTTACGCCTGCTTACCTAATATTGAATTTTTGCAAGTTTATCAACTTAAATAGCCTTTTGACTGATAATACTACTACTTACCTTAAAAGAATTAAATTTCTAATTGTAGTGAAGTATAGTGTTTAAAACTTAAGAGCACACGTTAATGAATTAAATTAAAATTAAATTAATACATAAAATAACTGAACAACAAACAAATGATTTTAATGAGAGTGTTGAATCTGGTGTTTCAATAACAAATTTTCAACATTTAATATCAATCTAGTCAGGTTTAACCCTAAATCTCCTTTGTTTGTAAGTGCCCAGTTTTTTCCCCCCTTCCTTTTTTTTTGTTTTTGTTTTTTCGTTTTTGAGATTGACAAACTCACTGAAACTCCCTCTCACTAGGAAAAGCAATTAAAACACTTTCTCTCGATATTCCATAATTCGAGACAAATAACAGGTTTTTTTTTTTTTTTAAAGCCAAAATTGCTGACATCCGTTTCTAAACTTTATTTTAAGATTTTCGTTAGGGACAATTCTCATCAGTTCCTATTGCAATATGACATTTTTAAACGTGATTGTATGAATTCATTGCCTAACTGTGAAAAAAGGAATCTCAAACCTTGTTTCAAAATCTGAGTAAAGGGCATTTAAATGTTGAACGTAGGTTAAAATGTCCTGACAGATTGTCTGTGACAAATTGAGAAAATTCGTGACGTCCAATATTATACTGCTTTGGGGGAAAAAAATTAAAATAGTCCTTGTCTTGATAAAGTTTATGCTGTCACACCTAGTAACTACAAACTAACCTCACTAAATTTAATAAATAAATCAGTTAAATTGGTAAAATTTGGGTTTTTCCACTAGATCAAAATTGTTTTAAAGATTAAAGTCACGACCTGGTTTAATGTGAGCCACTATCATAGACCCCCATTTACACCTCATGGACCCCCAAATTATTTTTTCTCTGGCGTGGACCCCTTGCAGGTCGCCATAGACCACTTTGGGAATCACTGCCTTAAGTGGTCTATTTTTCAACGAAAAATGTTCCAAAAAGGACACAATTTTTATTGCATATATTTAAATATACCACTTAACAAAATGGGAAAACGGAAAAATTTTATTTTAATTTTCAATTTTAAAGTTTTCACGCTATTTTTTTATTTTTTTATTTTACAATTGTAGAACAACAACAACAACAAAACTTAAATGCTTGCTTTTTAGAAATAAACTCTGCATGCTTTGATCTCTCATACTTTAAAAAAAAATTTAATGTTCGTACTTCTTTTTCAAATGGTTGAAGATTTTGTGGATTTTATTATACCCTGCTTCAAATTGTGTGTGCTTATATACATGCACACACAGTTTGAAGCATAGTGTAATACCAAGTCTTACAATTCAGTGAGAACAAAAAAACATCGGCTTTTTGTTGGATTATCTTTCCATTTTCATTTCTTTTCCAGCAATAAATTGCACATTGCCTTGCCAGTCCCCGTTCTGTATCGAATTATTTTCAAGAACCTAAATTCCTACCCCTTCAATCATAAGTTCCAAAAAAAACTCCCACAAAGAAAATTCCGGATGAGAAGTATTTCAGTAGCATGGACCAACTACATCTCTTAAAAATACTAGCACTAATAATCTCACTATAAGAATTAAAAATGTATGCAAATCAAAGATAAAACGGAAAAAAATATCAGTGTCCGAGCAGCGTACGGCCAAATCGGTCGTGCCAGCTTTCGATAGCCCGTACGTGGTACGGGCAAAGCAGTTAAGGGGTTAAAGAACAATAAAATGGACGGCATTTTGTTATTTTGCATCACAATCAAGACAAAAGACACTTTTATAGGTAAGGTGCTGGTGTAATTAAATCACTTACTTTGCTCACTCTGTAACCTACAGCAGCGTGAATAACTGGAAAATCAAACGTGGCTGTTGTGATGGATCCGTTACCCGCAGAAATATTAACCACGGCTGACCGGGACACGCTCATTTTCGTACCTTCGCTTCTGTCGGCTGCTTTCTTCAATAGCGGCAAAAATTCCTATGAAAAAAATTTCCGATAACATAACTGAATATATTTAGAAAAAATTGTTTTAAATTTGTCAAGAGAAGTTACTTAAGGTATCCGACTATGTTCGGAACCGTGATTTTAAAAAGGCGCATAAATGGATCATTTTCATGATATTTAGTGTCACTTAGATTAGACTACATGTATAAAATGGTTTTAAGGACATTTTGACAAAAAATTTATTTAAATACAATATTTCGGCAAAAAATTAACTTAGAATAACCTTTTTTTAAAATGGTCTCCTTTCGTGAAAAATGCTTCTATTATATAATATTTTGCCTGTATATACCAGACCTCTTACAGAGCTAAAATACTTTTTTTTGTTCACAATTTTCAGAGTTAAACCATTTGAAATAATATTTTTTTTTTTTCTTAAAATTTCTCCTCTTGTTGTCGTAAACATGGATATACCCATTCGTTATATATTTAAAAAAATTTAGTTACCTGTACAGAGGTCTGAGCTAAAACAGCAAAAATTTTTAAAAATAGAAGATTTTTCACAAAAGGAAAAATTTTTGAAAATGGGTCATTCTATGTTATTTTTCAAAATATTGTATTAAAAAATTTTTTTTATTGAAATACTATTTTAAAACAATTTTATTACAATTTTAATCTAAGTGACACAAAAATTTTATAAATAGTATCCATTTACGCTTTTAAAATCAGGGTTTCCCCGAACGTAGTGGGATCCTTAAATAGAAATCTGAAAAATTTTTTTTGACTAAAAAATTAATAAAATAAAAAAAAATAATAAGGTAGTTTGTGAATACCCAAATTTGGGGGTTTATTTACGTTTTAAAAACGTTGGCCACAATTCAGTCAAATCAAAAAACGTCGCTAAATGTCAGGATGTTCCCGCAAATAGAGGGAAAACTTGTATAGTGCATCTTAAAACGTAATTTTGTTTACATATGCTTGAATAAAAAAAAACATTTTTATAGGTTGTACCTAATAAAAGGAAAATTGTTCGCGAAAATAATAACATTGTTTATAATTTGTAATAGTCTTTTTCATCTTGTGAAAACTAATTAGAACAATTTGTTACGGAAGAGAAAACAGTGGAGTATTGCCAAAAAATACAATCCATCTTAAAAAAATTGAAAGATAAAAAAAGGGAATTTATGAAATTTAAATGATACATCGAAGGGATTGTTCATCTTTCCATTTTGGGGTGAAACCAAACACGAAATCAAACTGTGGAAGCAATTTGACATCATTTTTTACTCCGGCACCAAAATTAATTAAATTAGGCCTTAACTTCTGCATTTTTTTCAAACAAGTGCTTAAAAAACTTTTTATAAATTGGGGTTCATTCAAACAAAGCAAAATCTATTTTAAATACTTATTATAATACCTTATATATAATTAATTTATAATACCTTATGAGCCTCGTGAATATTTAAGTCCGTAGAATAGACAACTGAGACAAAATTTGACGTTTGAAAGAGAACTTTTCTTACCTCTAAAACCATAAATGGTCCGACAGTGTTGGTGTGGAAGTGTGTAAAAGTTTCCTCCGCCCAAATCCCCCCAGTTTGGCGTACCAGCATTGTTGTGGGAAAATTGGGATTTTTACCCACTTTGTCCAAACTTTGCAGTGCTTTTTTATATCCGCAGCTTGTCACATCTGTGCAACACCGCATAAAATTTAATTTCAAAAACCGATAGACATAAAAGCTTCGAAGTGAACGAAGAATAAAGTTTCCACATGATCTATTACCCCGCATATTTTTAATATAACTGTAATAATTTCGACTCCAACTCGTTAATTTGAGTTGTTGATTTTATCGATCCTATTTTGGTCAACCTGCACTTAACAATGTTTATTATACAAGTGTTTCATGCAAGCAACACTAGAAAAATAACGAGTGATCACAAGTTTAGAAAGAAGGAAAGGATTATTACATTAGGGAGAATTTCAGTAGTACCCTAATGGGCTTTTTATATAAGTGGACCAAATAAAAAATTGAAAGGTTTATAATATTTTTAAGAAAATCTATAATGTATTTAAACGAAAAAAAAGGCAAAAAAAATAGAATAAAAAAAAAAAGAATTAAAAAATATACCAAAAAGAAAAAAAAATTTCTCTGCATAAATTTTCTAAAACTCACCCATTTTAATCAAGATTACTACAGAATCTTTGGCTCCATCTCTGATGCTTTCCAGATCCTGAAAAATAAAATGAAATGTAAGAATCTACAGACATGACGCGAAAAATAATTTATAAATATCTTTAATAACTAACTATTCTCTAACATATTGGCGAAACTACGTGATCTAAGCCAACTAATTCAAGATACACCGCTGAGCTTTAGATTCTATGATCGCGAAACACAAATTTTACTATGCCATTCAAAAGAAGGACCTTTTATTGAAGAATAAGATGACTATTTCTTGAATTTTAAGTATGACTTATATACTATTAACAGCACATTTACAGCGTCGCACAATCAGCAACAGTCTTAACCCTTTGTGATGGAGAACCTAAGCAAACCGGTGATTGACCACAGAAATAAAACTAGATTTGTTAGTGAGTTTGGTGTTTTATGGCGCAAGAGCAGTTTTGGCAATACTGCGCCAAACATTCATAGGTCTGTGGTCTGGACAGGAAAAGAAGAAAAGGAGAAATTGGATGACAAGATGGAGGGTCGAAAATAGAGTAGGATCACTGGGGTACCCCGGGGTCGTGACACCCGTGTTTACCAAAGATAGTAAACCCCTTGGGAAAAGGAAAAGATCACTAGGGTACCTCGGGATTATGACACCCGTAACCACCTAAAGAAGGTGAGCCCCCTGAGGGGACTAGATTTGTTAGAGACGGGTAAGTGAGAGCTATATTAGCGTCTCACTATAAATCTGCACGAGGGCTATTGGTGACGGACCTCTTCCTTTGAATCATGGTCAAGAGACGAGGACGACACTTTAGCTAGCACAACCCTGTCCAAACTTTCACACCACACCATCGATACTAGGCGATACTTGCAAAGGAAGAGTAGAGGATGATGGGTAAAACATTCTCTTCACTTCCCTATGGCTCAAACAGGATGAATTTAAATGAGAATAGATATGCACTGAATTAGGGATACCAACCTAGTAACGAGTTGGTGTCTCCTCTGGCCTTGATAACAGATGCCACACGACGAGACAGATTCAACAAGTTTCTGGAAACGTTCCACGGGAATGACTTGCCAAATATTGGCTAAAGCTGTTCATAATTCAGTAAGGTTCGTTGGTGATGTGTGACGGCCTTTTACGCCTTGTTCCAAAACACCCAAAAGATGCTCAGTAGGATTTAAGTCTGGACTTCTAGGTGGGCAATTTATGACAGAAAAGTCAGAGGAATGCTCCTCTAACCGGCCAATAGCCAACCGGGACTTGTGAAAGGTACGGTTGTCTTGCTGGAAAACTCCATTACCATGCGGATAAAAGAACAGCATAAATAGATGGAGGGGATCACCTAGCAACTCTACGTACCGAATTGCATTGAGGGAGGTTGATACGCGCACCAAAGGTCCCAAATGGTGCCACGAAAAAGCACCCCAGATCATGAGCCACCATGCCCTTGTACACTTCCAACTTAGCATGCAGGATTCTATGCCTTCATGAGCCTGACGCCATATTCTCAGCCTCCCGTCGGCGTTAAGTAGTCGGAATCGAGACTCACTCCCTGCTACTCGTTTCCAGTCCTCTACACTCCAGTCTCTGAGCGCTCTTGCCCAGGCAAGACAGCAGCCCGATGGCGAGCATTGAGCAATGGTACTCTGGTAGGTCGTTGGCTCCAGAAACCCATATGGTGAAGCAAGCGTTGTACAGTCCATTTACTGACTGTACGACTGGTACCGTCATTGAACTGGGTGGTAATTTGAGCCAATGTTTGGCTTCGCTGGCTACGTACAATACGCCTGAGCCGTCTCTCACCACGCACAGTCAAGGCTAATTGTCCTTTGCAGTTTTCCCGATCGCTAGTTTTTTTCCATCATCCATGTATTCTTGGTTTACTTTTGACACTGTCGACCTTGAATATCCTAGCAGTCTGACGATTCCGGAAATTGAATGGCCCATGCATCGCTCACCTACGATTCTTCCGCGATCGAAGGCATCTAAATCGGGCAGTTTACCCATATTAGCTAGTACAACAACTAATTCAGAACAACCATAGTACGCACTATACATGCAGTTACCACAGTGCCCTCACTTGCGTATAAATGATGCGCAGTGCTACACAGTTTGCATAGCCCTTGCTATCCCTAATTTGGTTACCTTTCAATGTTTTGGTTTAATGTCATTAGGATTCAAACCTATGTTTTTAAAGGGGGGGGGAACCCCGAGCTTGTGACTCATTGCGGCTATCGTGTCCAGTAATGCTCTTGAAATATGTGTGTGATGTGTCAATTTCATGAAACTCCGAACATAATATTAGAAATTAGGAAAGATGTAATTTTTTTTCAATGGTTGTACGATATCCCGTACATTCCTTATTATCATCTTGTTTGTATTATTTCACTTATTGTTTCTTTTGCGTTTTTGAGAGAGCTTATTTTCACGTGCCAAATGTTGGCGTAGTGTGGCCTCGGTCTCAGCTCAGTCATCGTCACTTGACCGAGGTTCAAAATCCTGAAATCCGTCGCCAATAACCCTCTTGTTTATTTATAGCAGTAGTATTTCTTAAATACAGGGTCTCCACCACAAATAAGATTGCGTGACTTGCTATTGTGTCCAAAAATTTAGATTTATGATAAATCTTTTGCATAAACTAACTTGTTCGCCATTAATAATAAATAATAGAATTTCCGACAATATCAAACTATGATGCAGTATCCTTACCTTTTTCTACGACTTATTTATGTGAGACTACATTTTCGTCTTTAACGACCGTAAAATCGAAGTAACCAGCAAATCTAAAGAATGTTGAAGAAGTTTTTCTCGCACGGCGTGGTGTCGACTATAATTCCAAGATTTAGTAACATAATTAAAAATAATCAAGTTCATTCTTCTCATTGATACTTAAATCTTGCATATGCTTTTGTTAATAAAAGATGATCTCAGAAATGAACTCAAAATGACTACACTTAATAAGCAGTACAGTTTATGTATAATTAACCGTGTAATTACTTTATATAACGGGTTTTTTTATTTTGCTACTTAATTAAAAGTTCTGTATTAAAACATTCAAAGTAAAAACTTACTACGAATGTTTATTACTGAAAACAATAATATGCAATAAATAATACATATATTGAAGTAAAGTGGAGTAACGGAGAACATTTGGTTCCCCTTGCAAAGTCAGGTTTGGGGCCCCAAGTTGGATTTTACAAAGGGTAGACACTTGGCGGCAGTCAGACTTTGAGCCCTCTAGAACCCTGCCCCTCCTCCCCCGCAAACCAGGGGTTGCTAGAGTGTACGTTACGCCACTGTTGAACCCCGGCCCCCACCATACTGGCGTATATCGCGCCCCTGTAAATTGCGATCGTATTTTTTGGTGTTAAAAGTACGCGTTATTCACCGGAGTTTTCGGTCAGTAACATTACAGGTTAAAAAATATGTTTAAAATTAATTGTAGGCTTAAAATTAGAAAACTTCATTAAAATTCCTTAATTTCAAAATAAAATATATTTTTTTAATGTTGAAAATTTAATGTATTTCTGGAAAAGATTTTTTTTTTTGTTTTCCTTACAATTATTTATTTTATTTATTAATTTTTTTTATGGATAAGATATGTAAAAAAATAGTTTATTTACATAAGAGGTGGGAATAATTACTTATTTAATAATAACAGCTTTGGACCCCTAGAGCCCTCCCCACGACCTGGGAGTTGCGGGGGTGTACGTTACGCCACTGTTGAAGTATCCAAGCGTGTGCAAAATTTGCAGATGGCTTATGGAGTCCACAAAATTTTTGTGTGCAAAGAAAATGGGGTCTTCATCTCGAAAAGTTTTAAAATCACTTTATTGAGTGTGATGTTAATAAGCACTCAATGTCACTTGCCAAGATTAGAAGAAGAAAAAAAGTTTTCTCGTAGATATTCGTTAGGATTGGAGTGGAAAAAAGTAGATATCGATGAGTGTGAAAAGATTGATAAGACATTTTATCGATATAAAAAAAAGATATATATTTTATCACACTTACATAAAAGAGACAGGTTATTTTTTATTGATGGTTTAATATTATCTGAATTTTATATAAGTCAAGATAAGTGTGTGTTGAGACAGAAAATTGGATTTTATCGTTTTTAATAAAATTCAGAAGCAGGGTTTTAATTGGATTTGGAACTATTCTACCATTTTACCGTTGTAAGAAAGGACATTAAGCATTATATCGAATTTTCAGAAAAGCCTGTCCCCCGCGGGTTTTCGGATCACAAGAGCTGCTTTCTTATCAAGAAAGTCAGCATGCTCATTTCCAGCTTTATCGCAATGAGCTAGTATAAGCTGAAAAGTGATTTTATGAGAAACTTCTTTTAAGAAGGATCAGCATTTAAAAATTCTTTGTGAATTACAGAGGTAATTTTGAGATAGAGCCTGCAATGCCTATGTAGAGTCGGAAAAGATTAGGGCCCTGTTGAACTCGGAGCTTCTTAGTGATAGTAGTTCGACCGCTACTGTAATAGCATTTATCTCGTCATCGAAGGCAGTAGTAAAAATAGTGGCTGGTAAAAGCTGAACAATTCACAGAAGATACTGGCTCCAGCACCATGATATCTATCTGGAAGGGAGCCATCAGTAAAAACATGTAGCCGTTCACTTGTGGGGAATCGATTGTGAATAGTTTCCGAAGCTATAGCTTTCAGTTGTTCGGGAGACACTTCACTCTTTAATACCTTCAAATGAAGCTCAATATTTATATATCAAGATGAATATAATCCAAAGGGCACAAAGGTGGAGGCGAAATAGAAGTCTCTTGACAAAGCTCCAAAGAACAAGTGACCTTCATGGCTGACTGTATGAATTCTTTCTGAGTCCTTAAATTTCTAGTTCTATTCAGGTCATAATTTCTCCCAAAAGGGTTATTAGGCAAACTTTTAAGTTTTTGAAGTAATGCAGCCGCCTTCTCCTCTGAATGGATTTATAGAATGGTTCGGTGTTGGTCAAGACCTGCATAGCAAGGACGGGAGTAGATTTCACGTTTGCCAAGTATTGGCTTGAAATATTCATATGAAAATTGAGCAATGTAGTCAGTTTTATCCTAAAATAAATACAATCCCAGTTATGGCTTTAAAATAAAATACAGTCGGACTTCCGTTTTACGATCCTCTGTTTTATGAATTTCTCTGTTTTGCGAACTTTCTCCTGGAACCATTTTACGATTTTTTTAAAGTAAGCTCTAAATGGCGAAATGCATTTTCTGTTTAACAAATTATTTCACTTGTAATACGACTTTTTTCTTCCTATTTTTAAAATGTTTCTGGATCTTCGTATGATGAAATAATAAAATTACTTGAAATAATTCGACGCGGATTATAATGAGAGAAGAGAAAATACGTCTGATTGAGTGCGATTCGTTTTATAAGAGAAAACATTTTTCAAACAAAATTAAAGAACTTAACCAGTAATTAAATAAAAGGACGCATGTAATATATACCGCAAAATCCGGCGTATAACGCACACCTATACTTCCAAGCTGCAATTTTTAATTTTTAGGTGTATGCGCTGTATAACGCGCACTGCTTTTTTTAAGAAGAAAACTGAAATGTGCGTATGCAATGCTGTTATGTTTGGAAGCGATTTATTCAAGTTAGTTTCTCTCTCTCTGAAGCCTTTACACACACACAAATAGTATACTTTTAGAACTACAATCTTTTTAGGTTCGTTAAGAATGTCAATTCTTTTAAATAAACAGTATTTCGAAATATGTAGAACTCAATTTTTTATGGTCATCTCTTTCTTTTTTTATTTTTAAGACTCATTTTTATACCTGGCGTAATTACGCGCACCTGTAAATTTCGATCTTATTTTTGGTGTTAAAAGTGCGCGTTACACGCTGGATTTTACGGTATTTAACATAACTGGTTAAAAAAATATGTTTAAAATTAATTGTAGGTTTGAGATTAGAAAATGTCATTAAAGTATTCATTAATTTTAAAATAAAATATTTTTGAAAATGTAATGTATTCCTGGAAAAGGATTTTTTCTTGTTCATCCATACAATTTTTTTTTAATTTTTATTTTTATGGATAAGATATGTAAAAAATAAAATTTTATTTACAAAAAAAAGTGGGAATAATTACTTTATTTAATAATAATACCGTTAAAATGAATTTTAAAATTTGTTTTAGTGGATTATAAAATATATTGAAAAGATGAATCTCTATGTAACGAATTTTCCTCATAAAGAAAATCTTTTCAGGATTTAGCGACTTCGTTAAATAGATATCTGATTTTAATTTAATTAATCTGTATTAAATGAATATTAATGCGTCAAATGGTTCGTAATTTAAAAATTTTTGGGGAAAAGTTCCATATTCGACAATAACGTTTTGATAGTGCCTTAAATATGCAATTTTATCAAGCCCTGGTAACAAAAATTAAAAATTGAGAATATTTCTATTGGTAGACGCGTGGGGATAGAAAACACATGCTTTCATTGTAAGCAAAATCTCAAATGCTGATTTTAGTCTTGTAATGTCCATACAAAACATTCAACCTTGAAATTTTTCGTGCAGGTTTATACGTAATCAAATTTAATGATTCGAAAATAATCAATATTTTTGGCTTTTGTTATTTTTTTTAATTAAAATATTTGAAGGATTTTTTATTTATATTTTGCCTTTTGATTCCAAATTACAATTCGAAACAAAAATTTGAAAATATTAAATTCGCCCGATTTTATGTAGGTATATGTTGCAGGAAAATGAAATTAGGAATTTCATGAAATCCCTAAGGGATAGGATCAATTGATGGGAGATGTTAAAATAACGTCTCCTCAAGGTCATTTCCATCATGAAAGTAAGTGATTTTATCAAACCCTGAACTGTTTCAGTGAAATGATGAAATGAACTAGTCAGGATTTGCATTGGCAAAATGCTGTCCGGGGGGGATGTCCTTGTACTTCCTAACCATACAGATAGTACTATCGATCCCCTAAATATCAACCACATATCTTTAAAAAAAATGGCACAATAGGATCAACATAGGGATTGACATTTTAGTGTGTAAGCAACCGAGAGAAAAGATGTTACACATAAAAAAAATACCATCCAAATTTTCTTATTTGTTCATTAGTTTCGAATAAATAATTTGTTTTTCATTGACTATTGATGTATTACTTTTCTACGTTTAATATGCACCCTATTTGTTAAATAGGCTCTTTTAAACTCGACAATATTATTTCATCATTTCACTGAAATATCTCAAGAATTTGTTCAAATCCCTAACTTTTATCAGGAAGAGAAGTTATTGAAGAGACGTTATTTTAACATCTACCGTCAATTGAACATCTCCCTTAGGGATTTGATGAGATTCCTAATTTCATCATTTTCCTGCGACTTAATGACTCGATTCAAACTTAATGACTCGAAAATAATTAATATTCTTTGTTTTTAAAATTTTTTCATTTAATTAAAATATTTGAATCAATTTTTTTAGTTATATTTTGCCTTTTTATTTTAAAATATAATTCGAAACAAAAACTTGAAAATATGAAATCCGCCCGATTTTATGTACGTATATACAGAAAATTTTAAGCAGAATTATTACAATTAATAATATATTCTGCACAAAAAAATATTCTTAAATATTATATATCTTGTTTGGAGGAATAAAAATGAGGGTGTGGTGCTGTCAGGTGTTTTTAGAATTAATTTAAGGAGGAAAGAACGGTATCGAAGACACCCCACTGACCTTGATCGAGCTCTCATTCCTGTAAGTAGCAAAGACGAATTTAGGAGGGGTGGCCAATCTAATCAGTTGTCGAACGAATTCCAATCCAATGCCCCTGTTAGCACCTGTGACTAAAACACTCTCCACTTCCATTGCTCTTCCCGTCGTTCACTTGAATAACAAACAAATCGAATTGTTATTTTAGCATCTACTTCATTATGTAACAAATTATTCCACGCGTCTGTTGTGTCGAACGATGATTGGCGTTTATGGCTTAAGAAGGACGAATTTTGTTTCTTATTTCCTGCTTGTCATTCCGACTACTGACGTCAGGCGATAGATAAGAACGCCCATCTTTCTAGCAGTAACCAACGAAAGATCTAATCTGTATTTGTATCGCGGGGCATGATAAAACAGAGAATTTTTTCAATTCCTACTATTAGTTAACATCTCCCTATATTCTTGTTGAAATTTTCAATCGTTATAATAAAATACATTTTAATGCGCTCAACTGACCTGAATTTTTTTTAAACGTGAGTATTTCGGATGACAATACAATAATTTATTTATAATTAATAAAAATTAATTGATTAAAACTAATTATTCAAAGAATTACAGATACAGGACCATTTCAGCGACTTGTGTCAAAATTTTAAAAAGTTTTTTTCTCAAATATTCATCATATATCAGCATTCATTTGAGCTGAAATTTTTTATACAGTTATTTGGGTAACAATACAATAATTTAATTAAAAGAAATAAAATTAATTGACTTAAACTAATTATTTGGAAGCCCAGTGGCTGAATAATTAGTGCATCGCGCTTCCACACCACAGGTCCGAGGTTCGAACCTCGGGCTAGGCAAGGTTGATTCAGTCTGTCGTCCCTTCAGTAGGTCGATAAAATGAGTATCAAGCTTGATTGGGAGTTTAACAATGGGGGTTTTCGCGTCAGACCTCAACATCTGCTCATGTACCTCAAGGCCCAAGGTCGCGTATTCTGAGTTGGGCACAGTAGGCCTTGGCCCTTACGGGCTGTCACACCACTGAGTTAAGTTAGCTAATTATTTAAAGAATTACAGATACAGTCATGTTGGCTTCATTTTTAGCGACTTAGATCAAAATCCAAAAGGTAATGTTTTTTTTTTCTCACGTTTTAAAGCTTTTAGTTGAACTGAAATTTTATATACACGATTGTTTTGGATGAAAATACGATACTTTTTAATGATAATGAATAAAAATTAATTGCCACTTAATATTGTGATTCTGTCTTTTTTTTACGTTTTTGTATTAATTGTCATTATTTAATAAAAAGAAAGTAAAATAAAATTTTTCTTTGTTAAACTAAGTAGGAATTGAGACTCTAAAAAATTATTTTCTATTACTTGCTTCACAGATATTTTAATTGAAAATCACTTGAATGTAGAATGCTTTTGAGAAGAGAAAAACAAAGTGAAATAACTATTTTTACTTTGACACATTTTAAGTCAAGCTCGTGTAAATATAAATCGCATTACAAGTTTAAAAAAAATCAGCAGATAAAGAATACCGCGTTTAACATGGTTTATGAAGTACATAAAAAAAAGTAAGTACATAAAAGTACACAGTAAGTACATAAAAAAAATTTGCGTCTGTTCTTGCTCATTTTTATTACAAAAATAATAGCGAAATGGTAAGGTATGCGTCATTCACAGGGCATAAAAATAGATTTCTACACGTACCTAAATGTTGCTTATTTGAAGAATTGATGTAACTTTTGTGTGTGTTTTTTTTCTTGCAGAATTCTCTCTCTCTCAATCCACTTTACCTACTCAAATTTTCGCTTTCATTTGTTTTCTTTTTTGCCCACTTTTAAGGTGACCAACCGTCCTCCTTTAGGAGGACAGTCCTCCTTTTATAGGTTCTGTCCTTCCTCGAAAAGTTTCCTCATTTTCAATATTTTAAAACTGATCTGTTAATCTCTATTCAGAGATGAACCAAGCATGTTTCCAATATGTCGAAGAACGGTTTGAAACAAATATCACAGGAAATAACAGTTTTCAATGGTGTTTTTCGACTTCATCGCAAGTAAATTGGGTAGATGTAGAAAATTGTGTTGAGTTTTTATCAAAAGAAATGCCTGACATTAAAATTTGATGTACTTGTCTGTTGGAATAAATTAGAAGAATGAATGTATATTTAAATTCTAATAAATTGGAACAAATGGTAAATCAGCATGCTGAAATGGATAAAAGATGGGTGGAAATACTTAACCATTTTAAAAATGAGCACTTTCCATATGATAATTCAGTTATTCTTGTTGAATTTACGTTGTGATGACTTGGAACTATTGCAGAAATTGAAAGAGTTTTTTCAGTTGGTAATGATTTTTGGACAAGTGAGAAATCAAGATTGAATGTTGATACTTAAGCTGTTGATACTAAAGCTCAATATAAAGGATATTTTTTGCTCCGAAATTTCCGATGTATTAAAAAATGATACATTGAAAAATATATATATATTGAATGAGAAAATGCTCATTGAAGTAAATAATTAAAAGGAATGCAAACGAATTAGCGAATTTTTATTTGAATTAAAAAAAATGTTTCAAATATTTCCTTTGTAACTTTTTCTTAAATTTTTCACGCGCGTCTTCCTTTTCATTGTGAAAAAACTGGTCACCTTACCACTTTATAAGGCACGTAAACATATGATGTTTCTTGTTACAATTGATACTTCATGGGGAATTTTTAGGACCCAATTCGTATTAATGGTTATTTTAAGGTATCCGTCTGGGTTCGGAGACAATTTTTAAATATAACTTAAATAATTATTTAATTGTTATTTTTAATTAGTATGTTGCAAAACTATGAAAATACAGCAAGAAGAATTTTTTGAAAGTTTATTTTTCAAAATATTGAGAAATTTGTACTAAAATATTACAAAATATTGCTCTTTTGCTAACAACTCTAAAAAATATATATCACAAAAATAAATAAAATGTTTGCAGGAATATAATGTCAAGTAACAGAGTTAACTTGTCGGAAATGTCAAGTAACAGAGCCGAGTAAACATTTCATTTTAACGTGTAGCAAATACAAAGCACAAACAAAAATTCTAAAAATTTTTATTTCCTGACATGATAAATGGTCTTATTAAACAATAGAGCACGTCAAAAAATTAGAAGAATTTTTAATATCAACCATTAGAGATTCTAGTTTTTTTTATATATCCATCAAATTCTTTCAAAGCAAAAGGCAATGGCCAAGTCTCTAGCATTACACCGTTATCTCTGTACTGAACCGAACTGAACTGTATTTTAAGGAGATAGGAAAAAGGAAGAAAATAAGAAATATTAGAGATTCACACACACAACTTAGGATAAATCGTGTTCTACAATTTATATTATGATTTAGTGTGTTCAATTCATTCATTTTATTTAAAACTTCTATATTATTTTAGATATCCAAGGAACTGTTTTTCTTGAATGATATATTTAAAAAATTTCGGTACAGTAAAAATTAGATGGTGAATTTCAGCGACCTTCTCCTTAAAAAGTATTTAATTTAAATGAAACCTCGATAAAATTTTTCATTCTTGTAAAATTGTTTAGGCTAGTTCTATATTGTAAGCTAACATAATATAATAGAATCATTACAGAGAATTTTACAAAACTAAAAACAAATGAAGGTCTTAATTTGATTAAATGGATATTTTGTGCAATTCCTTTTAAATTATTCTTGTTTTTATCCCGCAATCTTAATATTTATATTTTGCTTACACATAACAAAAGGAGCTGTACAAAACAGATAATGGTCTCAAATATCGAGTCCCTGCATCTGTGTCATATAATCTATATACTTTCCTTGATATACTATAACATTAAATTATTAAGCATATACAACATTTTTAGAAAAATAAGGATTCTAAACAGTACACTTTAAAAAGAGCTTTGGTAAACATGATGCTCATTAGATACCTGCCTCGTTCCTTATGTAACACCACAAAACATGCTATTTTAGTTACAAAATAGGGCCTTTATTTAAATGCAATAGTTTTTTTAAATATATCATTGCTTAGAATTTTTATTTAAAAATGAGTCTTGGCTTTTTAAAATTTTGATAAGAATGGTAATTTTTCTTTTTTAGAATTTGTCCGAGTGGTTATGGTCGAAAGGTCCTGTGGGCCCTTGTTTCTTGTCGATTCGTGGCTCCGAGACTTGATGCCAATAAAGAAATGTTGCGTACGGAAGCTGATGCGTGTTAAATGATAGAAGAAGAAAATCCTTATTAAGTGAGTTGTGGCAGTTGAGAAAATGGAGTGCCTGCTGATGTGTCAAGCTTGTCACACTTAAAGAAAATTCCGAGTTCTCCCATACTAGACCTGGGTAGCGATATGGATAAACAATGAGGTTGATTCATGTGACGTCATAGTCACATGATAGTGAAAGACACGTGATTCTAGCCAATCAATTCAAAAACTCATGTGACGTCATAGTCACACGTTAAAAACTATCTTGTGTTTCGAACTAACAGTTCACGCTCTCAGGTGTTGCCAAGTTTTGCTCTTTCCAGAAACTTTCTCTTAAAAAGTACATATGTATACTAAAATACATTTTATTTAAAAGTATAAGCATAAAATACGACTTTTTTTTTTTAAATTTGAAAACATCTTTTTGAAGAATTTTTTTTCCCCCTAACATTTAAACATCTTTAACCAAATTTGAAATTTTATCTGAGTTTTACAAATAGAACAAGTACAATGGGCTTGATTCATGAAGTCACATGATAAAAACAAACACGTGTTTTTCATTGAATTCAAAACAACACATTAAACTAATTGTACTTGTTCTATTTGTAAAACTCAGATAAAATTTCATATTTCATACTTGGGTAAAGATGTTTAAATGTTAAAAAAATTTCTTCAAAAAGATTTTTTAAATTAAAAAAAAGTCGTATTTTATGCTTATACTTTTAAATAAAATGCATTTTGTATACATATGTACTTTTTGAGAGAAAGTTTCTGCAAAGAGCAAAACTTGGCAACACCGGAGCGCGTGAACTGATTAGTTGGAAACACAAGATAGTTTTTATCGTGTGACTATGACGTCATATGAGTTTTTGAATTGATTGGCTAGAATCACATGGCTTTCACTATCATGTGACTATGACGTCACATGAATTAACCTCATTAGTTTAATGTTTGTTTTGAATTGAATGGAAAACACGTGTTTGTTTTTATCATGTGACTTCATGAATCAAGCTCATTAAAGAGAACATATATTTTTATATATAGTTTAAAATGCTTATATTTACAGTTTTACAATTTCAAA
>BMAV01004985.1:0-109525 GCA_019973955.1 Trichonephila inaurata madagascariensis
TTTTTTAAGTTAAATACAAATAATTCAAAATTAAAGACATTTTAACCGTTATTAATTCAAACGAGCAAAATGTAAGAGAAAGGGAATCGTCAGTTTAAAACATCCCAAATTTCAAAAAAGTCTGCTGATGGGGGGATCAAAACGTTTACAGTTTAGATATTAGTTGTTGCTTTTTAATAGATGGCGCCCCATTTTTAAAATCTATTTTTTTATTTTTTAATCTAAAAGGGGGAACCCATTATTATTCCCATGTAGAACGAAGATCACGTAGCCTAAGCAAACTTAATAAATAACTGTCTTAAAAGCATCCTGTGGTTCTGACTATAATATTGTATCAGAATAAGATTCCACGCATTTTCTTTAAAAGTACTTAAAATTTGCGAATTTAGAGACTGTTAGAAAATAGTTCTAAAAATGGCAAACAATTTAGTTTTACAATGAGTTTAGAGAACAGTAATTCACTACCCACAGAAAGAGCAAAAGAAAACGTCATAGAAATTTAAAACATCGTAGTAAACATAAAGATTGACAATTTGTAGAATATGGCAAAAATAAAAGTTAAATTAAAAGAAATACAACTTGTACCAAAAAAATTTTAAAACAGTTTTTTAAAAATACAGCAAAGAATACAGGATTTGCCATTCAAATTATAGCATGAGGGAATGTTTCCCCCAATCATGAATCAGGGCTTTTTTTTAAAACAAAATGCCCAAAATTTAAACAAAAAATTTTCAAAATAGACTGCCTCCACAAAATGCAGTGAACCAGCGAAAAAACTCCGCCTGTAGCTTCTGCAAATAAATTTTTAAGACTTGCATGCATGCTGATTCGGGTTTAGTAAAAAGAATTTACCCGATTCACGTTCGTACCTTTGCTTTTTAGGAAGCCCCAGAGAAAGAAACAAAGGGCTTAGTCGTGTGGGGCCCCCTATCCGTAGCTGATTATTCGAGTGTCAAATGTCTGCGCCAAAAATGAACATGGTTTGCGTTTTTGCGGGGACCACTGTTTGGACCATATGCGTGACAAATCCCGTAAAAAAACTTCCTCTTCTAAAAAATCGGCTAACGGTCCAGATAAAATTTCCGTGTATGATTCTGATGTTAAAGGTCAATCGAAATACATTGGGCCAATTAAGGTGCTCTTCCATATTCCGAACCACACATTCACCGAAAAACGAACTTGATGGCGATTCGGTCGTATTAGATGTGGGTCTTCTAGGAACCAATAACGCGTATTCTGTGTATTAATAGTGCTTTGCCTCGAGAACTGGCATTCATCTGACCACAAAACTTCATTAAAAAAATCTAGATTTTCATCCAGTGTGTTTAACACGAAATTGCAAAAATCAAAATGACGCTCCTGGTCTCCAGGCATTAGTTCCTGCGCCAGGACTGGACGATAAGGATATGCACTGTACGTATGTAATATGTTCCACACCGTCGATTTTGAGTAGGAACAAACCTTGCTAATATCCTGGACACTACTTTCAGGATGGGCCAGGGCATATCCTAGAACATCCTCAAGCTTAAAGGTGTGGCACGAGACAAGGGAATATGTCTATGACAACTCCCAGTTTTATACAAACGTTGAACAGCATGGGCAATTGTGCAATAAAATGGATGTCTTCGACTGGGAAATTTAATGGCATAAAGTCTTGCAGCCTCTCTCTTATTTCGATTACACTGTCCATACAACAGTACCATTTTGCAGTATTCTTCATTTGTATACATCTCGTTCTCCTGTACTAGAATTCCTAATATTAGAATACGACTGTATGCAATTGCAAGCGACTACACAACAGATTTTTAATGTTCACCATGATCAGTACCACAGTAAATCAGTCTGAAGCAGCAGCAAATAAGTCTATTTTTTTGGAACTGTTTTCTTCATCCAAAATATTTTATTCTGTCTATGTTTTACACGTACATAGAATAAATTTTGTTTCTTAAGTACTCAGTTATTGTACTATTAACGTAATGTATGTACTTTTAAATTTAAAAACAATTTACATAAGAGTGACGCGCAAGAGCGAAAGTTTCCTGGCAGAGTTCCAATTAATTTCACTTTGGAGACGGCCTTTACTAGCTTCTTGACAATGGATGAAATGTATGATTTTCAAAGTTCCATAACTCGGCCAGTTTTTATCGTAATAAAATGAACCTTTTTGTGTTTACTTTGTTTTTGTGTACTGCATCTTTTCCTAAATATAAGTAATAGGACCTGGGGACCGCATAAAAATTTAATTTTTGTAATTTTTTTCTAAATGGGTTTTTGGGTTTGAAAAGCACGTAAAAACATTCTTTACCTTTATAAAAACATTTTCCAAGTTGGAAGTTCATATCTAAACCGAACGGTTCAGGAATTAGCTATAGGGTCACATTAAGGCTGGACACCCTGTATATACAAATAAAGGTTTTACACAATAAGAATTTGGAAATAGCATTATATTACTCATTATTTAACATTGGGCAGGTTTTACATCTACTGTTATTGCATTTATTGTAACGAAAATGATTTATATGTGGAAAAAGCAATGTCATGATAATGTTTTTACCCACAAATAAAAATATTCAGAAAAATAAAATTATTCAGCTTTGTAAAAAACATTTTTCCCCTGTTTCTATTTTTTGCATGCGTTTTTTATGGGAATACCCGATCAATCTGTCTGGTATTTTTTTGGTACATTTTTTGTTATAAAAAATTTTTAATGTGTATATTATTTTTTTTAATTGAGATACACAGACACTGGGCATCAAATTGGTTCATTTAAAAGTTCTGATTGCTCTTTTTGGAGACGTAGTGATTTTTTCTAGGGCAAAAATTTATTTTCCCAGGAGATGTCGGACTGTACTCGGGAGATTTTTAAAGAACCCATAAAATTTACACACAAATTTGGGGGTATATACTGTGGAGACAATGGACTATAACACTCCCAAAAAGAGGCATAAAAATGAAAAAACAAGGAACTATTTTTTTGGAGACATTATCGAAAAAAAACTACTTTGGGTTTGTTTTGCATACAAAGTTTAAAAAAAAAAATGATGATTTATGCCAATAACATTTGCCAGTAAAAGACTGTCAGAATTTGAGAATATTAAAAATCATTGCAAATGCTGACAGTCTTAACGAAAAACATTTAGCACTGCCCCCAATTTATCTTCATACAATGCAATTGAGAAAAAGAGTGATGAATTAAATTGCTATATATTTTAGTAATATTTTTTAAAATTTAAAGGATGCTCAAATTAAAAGGGAAAAATTTTACCAATGTATAGTGAACGATTGCAATAAATGTGACGCAGAAAATGATGAAAAACGAATTTTAAAAAATGAAATTGATTTAAATACTATTTTTTTAGGATTGAATAAAGCATGACAGAAGAAAATTTTAAATTTCGTTCTGAATGCATGCAGGAAAAAATGGAAAGTTTAAACCCAAATAAAAATAATTTTCCAACAAGATAATGAAATTAAATCATTGGGAAAATTTAAAAGAGGGAGTGATGAATATTTTTTAAAAAAATTAAAAAAGTCCATATGAAAAAAATTTAAAAAAAAATTTTTAAATTTCTAAAAAGGTTTTTTTTTAAAATTTTATTTTATTCAAATTTTATATTACAAACCCAAAATTTTTTCTAGTCTCACTATTAACAGATTTAATTTTTCCTCCAGTACTTTCAAATCTTTTTCTTTGGTCTGATTTTCTGAATCCATTTCTTTAAAAAAAAATACTTGATTTCAATATCGAATTAGTTCTTTTTCTATCGAGAAATGAAATACATTAGTCTATGGATAGAAGAGTAAAATCACTTTTTCAGCTGTATTTTTTTGTATTTAGAAATGAAATTTAATAGGGTTTATTGTTAGAACTGTAAAATCAATTTCCCAGTTGCAATTTTTTTTTCAAACAAGAAACAAAAGTGTAAGATTGGAACAAAAAATGGAGTATATGAATAGAAGTGAAAAATTAATTTCCAGTCTTTCAAACAGAGAAATTTCCACCAAGGAATCTGAATTTAAAAGAGTATAGACATAGAACTGAAAAAATACAAAGTTCTTTGATTTCAAGGATGTTTAATCACGAGGAATACAGTCGGTCAAAAAATAATATAACCTACAATATATACCAATAATATAAACTCCAATCATTTTTTAACATGATTAAAAAGTAATCAATTAAAAATTTACACATGTATTAATTGAATATCTATGATGAAAAAAAAAATTTTTTTTTGAAGATTACTGTATAAAAACATAAACTTTCTTCAAGATTGAAATAGAAAAATTTATTTGAAAGTTGGTGAATATAATTGTATTAAAAAAAATCAATCAAGAACAGTTTTAAAATTTTTATATACAATATTTGTGATATAAATGATTGGCTTCACAATAATATTAATTTACGTTTTTTCCCCACAAAAGGATAGTTAATTTACACTTTTTTACAATATTGGTTTTAATATTCCAGTACAAAGTATTATTCCAGATTTGTAAATAAAATAATTAAAAAATAATAATAATAGGTTTCAAAAGAAATATACCAAGTGTATTTCCTTAAAACCATTTTTAAAATAAATACAATATATACATAAAAAAGATTAATTATTTACAAATATAAATCAGTCATTCTTCGTAAAAGTGTATTTTCTATTTTCTGATTTACATACATATATTACAGGAACTACCAAGTTATTTTTTTTCTAGTAGAGTTTTCCCTCTGCAAAATATTTTCATGATATGATCTGTATTATTCACCAGAATTTAGGAAAAGGAAGATTGTATTGATATTTAAGAGGAACAGCCATATTTTCAAAAACTACCTTTATCCAACAGATGGCGTTGTTTGCAACTCGGATGACGTCAAAGCGATAATGCGTGTAAAAAGATAACTCGTCGTTACTATAGCAACGGGGGGTTTTTTAAGAAATGATTGACAGATATAGTTGGTTTCCAGAACGCATGCGCAGTTGCAGTAAAAAAAAACAAACTATTCAACTTTTAAAATTGCCGAGGAAATGGGTGCGCAGTTTTAAATCCGTGCAAATATTTTGTGATATCCACAAGTGAATGAACAAGTACGTTTACATTTTCTTGGGTATCATAAACATTGCACATAGGGTTAAAAATAAAGATGGAATATTTTCTAAGCGTATTTAATTCAATTTTTTTGTTTTGTTTTTGTTTTAAATAGGTATGTAATAAATTTCTTTCTGCTCATTTTCTTAGACACAAAATTGTATTTGAAATTGCTATGTAAGAATACCCCATCAGGAAATAATCATTTTCAATTTGAGTCTTTCAAAAAAAAATGTTACTTTTCTAAAAAAAATAACCTAGAGCAATTTTTTCACAAATAGTTTGCATAATTCTGTTTTAAAAACACATCTATTTTTTTGTTTTACAAATTAATGTTATTATTTCCGATACGCCTGAAAATATGACAAAAATTTTACTAAATTACAGTCGTCACTAAACCTGAAAAATGTTCGTTATTTGGAAAATTTCGTGAAATGATTTATCTTTCAATATAAGTTTAAAACCACTTAAAACAAATTTTGAATTCACATAACTATACATTATTATAAAATTAATTGTTCACACACCTTTTGTAAGTTATATCTATTTTTTTTTACATATCTTACCTATCAAAAAGAATTTGGCTAGGAAAAAAGGGAAAAAAAACAACTTTGTCAAGAAATATACTCAGTATATATATTTCCAACTTTAAAAAATTACTTTTGTATTATGATTAACGAAAATTTTAATAACATTTTCCAATTTTAAGACTACAAGTAATTTTAAACATGCATATTTTATGACTAGTAATTTTAAGAGAATGCGTGTCCTTCAATTTAACAACTGGTTAAGTCTATTAATTTTGTTTTGAGTTTTTTCGTTTTTTTAAAAAAAAATGTTTTCTCTCATTCCATACTCCTCATCAGGAGTATTTTTTTTTCCCCACAATTCAAGTCTAATGGTTTCAAATGATTTTACTTGCTCGTTACATCACATGTAGGTCCAGAAATATTTCAAAAACAGAAAAAAATCGAATCCCAAGAGAGAAAGTTCGATAAATGTAAAATGCACTTAGCTATTTGTGTGTGGAGGTTATTTGACGAAGAAAATCATAAAATGTTCTTGGTTCTAGGAAAAAGTTCGCGAAATAGAGAAATTCGCAAAATGGAGGGCCGACTATATTATATTCATCGAATTAATTTCCAAATTAAGCTTCCTTTTTATTACACTTCTTTAAATTGGTATGGAATTGAAAACCTGTTTCCTTGTTGAATTTTAATAAATGTTCTTATAGATAATCCGAGAAAAAGCATGAATATTGTTAAATTTGGAAACCTGGAAGAAATATGAACATTTTTAAAATATAAACTTAAATGTTTTAAAAAACTAGCTAGAGTTCTCAGATATCTAAATTTATATAAAACTTTTATAGAACAGATATAAATAAGTATCTTCAAAAAATTTCAAAATTATCTTGAACAGAAAATTTTTTTTATTGAATAGAAAACCCTTTCATATCTTCCAAAATGAAAATCTGAGAAAAACATATAAAATTTGTAAAGGCATAAAACAGAAACTAATAATGTCTGTAAATCTCTAATTTTAATGCTTTTTTTTCCAACTGAAGAAGGTTGTAAATAGCTTGTAATTTCTATGGACAAAAATCGTTTAACCTATAATTATATCATATAGGAGCTAATCTCTGACTGCAATGTAATGGTATTAATAATAAATCATTATTATTGTTGTTACTAAAATCAATAACTGTATGAATCCAAACTTGAATTTTACTTTACATATGCAGCATAGAATAAGTCTAATTGCCATACATCACTTTGACACTATTAGTACTGCAATTCATGGTTAGCTGTTCTGTGATAAAGGTTTAATTTTTTTTATAAGTATGTAATTATCTTTTTATGGATCATGTCTAAGAAAAAGGATTTAAATTAATTATTTATAAAGTTTCATTTTTAAAATTAGTCTTTTAAATAAAATAACGTAGTATATACATACTTACATTACATACGTTCAATAAAAGTATATTAATCACTTGAATTAATGAAATTATATACTGATGAAAAAAATAACACTTTGTTATAAGAGTTTAAGCCTTTATTAGTATATGTATTTTTATGTTACTAATAATTTTTGAATTGTGCGTTCATTGAAGGTATTTAATTAAATGTAGTAACTTTTTTATAAATCAATACAAATAACTGGATTTTAAAAATATGAAGAAGCCAACGAGCTGATTCTTTGGGATGACAAAAAGAAGAAAAAAAATCTTTGGGAGGAGTAGAAATTACTTTCAAACAGCTAAAGCAAACACAATAACAGCTAGAATGCACAAGTTTTTTCTTGCATAATGTACGATGAGCAATTTTCGTCTTTGAACAGTGAAGAAGGGCAAACAGGGGTCAAGCAGTCTTAAAAACCACAGATTGGGATTCTATCCCTCCCCCTCCATTGTGGAGGGACCAAGAGGGAAACACCAGATACTTTTTTTGAAAGACTCGTATCGAAACTTATTATGTTCTCGATGAGTGTTTCTTATAAGGCAATTCAGAAATTCAAATTTAAGTACAATTTGTTTCTACCATCTACATTTTCTTAAACAGGATACCACATAATGTAGCCTATTTTCTGTGTTACTACATTAAATGAAACTGTTATTTGGTTATGAAAACACACGCACATGCGTAAAAATTAAAAAAATATGTTTGAAATGAATTAGGGGAAAAGGAGCTTTTTAATTTTCTTTTAAGACCAAAAATCGTTTTTTAAACCCAGAATTTTATTATATAGAAGCTAATCTCCCCATTGTTATCGAATGACATTAACATCAAATTATTATTATTGTTACTAAAATTAATAACAGTATGCGACTTAAAACTTTAATTTTCATTTACATGTACAACACAGAATATGTCAGGTGTATTGTTATGCGACACTTTTATAAACGATGTAATTCAGAATTCGAGGAATACGTAATTATTCAAATCTCGGCGTACACATGAACAATGAATAGTGAGTGAGTGAATTTTAACGTCGCACTGTTCAGCTACACGAGGGCTTTTGTTCCAAAGTTAAAAAATTTTATTGAAGAAACCAGATTTATTCCTCTCTAAAAGCATTTGTTTGTTGCTCATTTATTATATGTATTAATTAAGTTTTAATTCAATTAACGTGTTTTTTTCTTAAGTTTTAAACACCATACTTCACTTCAGTTAGAAATTTAAATAGTTTAAAGTAAGTAGACCTTAACCACCTGTCATTAAATCGGTAAATGTTTTCGACTCTCGGAACGTATAGAACTGTAAGATGTTTTGGGGAATCCCATTCAACACTTATAAGAATTTATCTTAAAATAATATTTAAAGTATATAGATAAACATATTTTTGATATATGTAAAGACAATTTTTAAAAAAAGTATTTTATTTTTTATTAAAAAATTTCATGATGCAAATTTAATGTTACTTACTCATTGATAATATTAATTTTTGATCCAATTGTCACCAACGCATGTACAGTGATCCACAAAAGTGTTCGTACACTTGCAATTTCCAATAAAATTTAAAGGTTTCTACTAATAAAAATTAATATATTGGAATCGTAATTTTTTAAATGATATCTACAACTTATTCTTAATGGATTGACATAATCAATTTTTTTAAAAATAGTATAACCTTTTTTAAAAAATTAATAATTAAAAATCTACTAAAAACTTACGCCACAAAAGTCTTCGTACATTCAACAAAAATCTCAACATCTTGGTATAGATTTAATCAGTTTTTTGTAATATCTGCATCGATTTTCGACCATTCTTCTATGATTATTGTTATTACTTAACATTATGTGTTTATATGTCATGTTTTCTATTTTTTAAAAAATCAAAATCTCTCCAAATATGTTTTACTGGGATATATACAGGGATTGAGGAGGTATTTTAGATTTTAGACACAGTTATAGAGATACCAGCGGTGTACATTGAGAGCAGTGCGCTTGGCGTCATTATCCTTTTGAAAAATGGAGTCGTCTCTTATATCCAAATATTTTGGACGGTTAATTTAAAATTTCTCTTTAAAATATTTAAATAGATCTCATGATTCAAAAAATACCTAATTACCTAATTCTGAGGCCGATTTACACCCCCACGCAAGAACACTTCCACCTCCATGGTTCATTGATCAAACTGGATTCTTAGGATTAAGTTTCAGAAAATACAAAATTGACAGCAAATTGATTGGGATGACAGAAAATTCAACATTTTTGATTCCGATGGGCATATAATAGCTTGTAAATGAAAAAAATGAGGAGTTTAATTCCAAGCATTTATGTGGAGCAAAAACTCTTCCACTTCAATGCTTCAGTATGGAGGTGGAGATGTTCTAGCGTGGGGGTGTAAATCAGTCTCAGAATTAGGTAATTTGGTATTTTTTTACGGTATTCTGAATCATGAGCTCTATTTAAATATTTTAAAGAGAAGTTTTAAATTATACCCATCCAAAAAATTTGGATATAGGAGACAACTTCATTTTTTAACATGATAATGACGCCAAGCGCACTGCTCTCAATGTATGCCGCTGGTATCTCTATAACTGTGTTTAAATTCTAAGATACCTCCTCAATCCCTTTATTTATCCCAGTAAAACATATTTGGAGAGATTTTGATTTTTTAAAAAAAGAAAACATGACACATAAACACATAATGTTAAGTAATAACAATAATCATAGAAGAATGGTCGAAAATCGATACAGAAATTACAAAAAACTGATTAAATCTATACCAAGACGTTTAAAAATTATTGTGGACACTAAAAGATATCGTACTAAGTACTAAATTAATAAAGAAATACAATATTTAAAGCTATGTTGAGATTTTTGTTAAGTGTACGAAGACTTTTGTGGCTTAATTTTTTAGTAGCTTTTTGATTATTAATTTATTAAAAAAATAGTTATACTATTTTTAAAAAAATGATTATGTCAGTCCATTAAGAATAAGCTGTAGATATCTTTAAAAAATTGCGGTTTTAATATATGAATTTTTATTAGTCGCAAACATATTAAATTTTATTGGAAATTGCAAGTGTATGAACACTTTTGTGGTCCACTGTATTACATTTAGTAACTGATATGTGTTCACAATTTTTTACACAAACTGTTGGCGTATATGAAAAATTATGAAATTATCTGCAGTAGCATTTCATATTCCGGATTTAATTCGTTTTTATATTTTGTTTTTGTAACCACTTGCGTCGAGAAATATTTTTCACTTACTAAATAAATTTCTGTGAAATGTTCTTAGCTGTGTGAGAAATTCTGTATATTTTGCATGAATTAACAATCTAAAGTTTAAAAGTTATAGCTTAAATTTAAATTTTAGCATCGAATCTGTTGATATGTTGATAAATTCTTCCATTTTCTTCATTGTATGTGTTTTTCCCCTACAAATGTAAAAAGGTTTCAAAACATTGTACTAACTAATATGAAATTACTTTGTGGAACTCGGGATAGCAAACAATAGCATATACACAACCTACTAGATAAAGAAGAAAAATTTTAAAAATTCATTTATTATATTACAATAAAAGTTTTAAAAGTTTTTCAAAACAAAGTTAAATTATGTAGAAATAAAATTTTTAATTTTAATGTATATCAACTTTAGATAATTGTGGTTATACGAATTTCATGAGAACGTGAATCCATTTTGCATACACATTTGAAATATTTCTTTCCAATTTTTTTTTATTTTTTATTGTGACTCGTGGAACCCCAATACCTGACCACATATTATGCGTTACATACTGGATGTTTCGACGAAAAACAACGTAGAGATTTTACCACACCCTCCATACAGTCCTGATAAAACTCCATGCGATTTCTGGCTGTTTACTGAACTTAAGAAACCATTACCAGGCAAACTTTTTGCAAGCAACAAAGCATGTGTAAAGGCTGCGGAGGCGATTCTAATGAAGCTCTCACAAAATGGACTTTTACATGTTTTTAAGAAGTGGTCAGAACGTCGGGATACATGCATTACGTGCTGCGGAAGTTATTTTGAAAAAGACCGTGTAAATGAGGACGATTAAAGTACTGGCGTAGCTTGCTCTGAGGGGGCCCTGTATCAAAATTCCTTCGCGACCCTTTTTTAGATATGGGAGCTCTGTTAGTGGACTGTAGTTACACAAGTTGGGGGCCCTGTATCATTGATACGGCGATAGCTACGCCTCTGGATTAAAGCTATTCTTTTTTTTTATAATTTTAGTCTTATAACTTATTGAACAGCCCTCGTATAAGCACACACAAGCAGTGGCGCACACAAGGGAGGAGTCCTAGGGGTCCGGACCCCTCCTAAAGCCCTTGATATTTTTTCCGACTGATTATAATTCTAAGTATATAGTACGTAAAATTTAATTAAATATATGCTATTAATGATTAGTTTTATTAATTAATGCTAATTATTTATTCAATAATTAGTTTTTTGCTGTTTTTCGTTGCCGAAAGTCGACAAAATCAAAAGGAGCATGATACAAGAATGGTGGACTTTCGACCCTGGAAGCCCCCATCCTTGAAAAATTCCTGTGTGTGCTACTGCACACAAGGTATGACAAATTCCCGGACTCAGCGTTCACTGGTCATTAGGCTTGGTGTGAAGGAGTGGAAATAAAATATATTTGACCTTGATCCCTTCGGTGCTGGTGGCACGTTATTCTATCCCTCTATCTCAGGGGTGGCCAAACTTTTGGGATCCGTGGTCTACTCGACATTTAAAAAATTGAAGGCGGTCTACCAATGACTAAATTAACGTAACGTACATGTTTATATATTTATTTTCGAGAACATGAAAAAATAGTAAATTATATAATTTTTCTAAAAAAACTAAATATTAATTTTTACAAAACAAAATTTACTGATGAAAATAATCAAAGTATTCATATATCAAAAATTGACCGTCCTATTCACTTCGTTTAGTTGAAATTTTTCACTGTATATCTGCGACAAGTTTATCATATTGTGGCTGGTACGAGCTTATCGCAATGCGTAAACACGGAATTAAATGTTCATCTGTTAAACGCGACCGATGTTTGGTTTTTATGGCTTTCATGGTTGAAAAAGCAGATTCGCAAAGATACGTCGATCCAAAGTATGATTTCAAATACAAAATCAATTTGTAAATATTTGGAAACATTTCCTCAGAAATTAATTTCCAAAAATCAGTATGCTCTGGATTTAAGAAATATATCGCATCTCTTAATTTCATAATTTCTTCCTCGACCGTGACTGATGTGGTATCTATTAAATGTCCTATTTTTTCAGATAATCCATCAATGTTGACATTTTCATTAAATGGAAATATCATAAAATTGAGTATTTCTTCCAACCTAATTAAGTCAGCGAGAGAATCTTCTTTCACAAATTCTTCAAACAAAACATCTAAGTGTTCGGCGAAATCTTCGAAGCCTCGGTTTGGATTATATATATATGGATGCACTCTTCCTCCGTGTTTTTGAAGTTTCTCAATTCATGTTTTCTTAATTGAGACGTATACTTTTTTGTTGTTTCTTTGAAAGTTTTAATCGCACTCATCATGTCTGTTAAACATTTAATCTTTCCTTGTAGATTTAGGTTTGTCGTTAAATTTTGCAGTGATATCGCAGAGAAAAGCTAGTTTCATGAGCCATTTCTCATCTTCCAATTCAGTAATGTGCTCTCCTTTCATTTGTAGAAAATTTTTTATTTCTGGTAACAGAACATAATACAAAAGCTTTTTAAAAAAGTACCAAGAGGCTTAGCCACCTCACGTCTGTGTGCAATAAGAGATCTCCGTACTCTCCAGCGTTTCTCAAACTGTGGGGCGCGCCCCCCTTGGAGGGCGTGATAACTGTACGAGGGGGGCGCGAGCCTATTGAAAAGTCGAAAACAAAAGATTATTCAAAAAATTATTAATTTACTAAAAGTAAACAAACAAAATGCTTTCTGATATAATAAAATATAAAATGCACATTTACACGAATATAATACACTTATAAATGTATCAGTACTGTACAATGTATTTTATTATTAACTTAACAATACTAAGTTAAGAACAAGTGTGATAATTACCAGTGACTTCATGGGCTTGTATTAACACTTATCCTGATAATTTGTACGGTTTGTGCTGCCGATTAAAAGTTACGCGATTCGCTCCCCAATGCCCCCGTTTACCACGTAGTTGTGCGTAATTTGGTGTTTTTTTTGGGGGGAAAGATAAAGAATGATAAATAAGCAAATCCCCTGAAATAAGTAAATCCTTCGCAAATACTGTCAAGGTCCTTTTATTGTATTCCAAAGCCTTCGGAATAGTTGTATGGATAGCTGTGCACAGAAAAGATCGTACTTCGGAAAGACGTATATATACGTCCCGAAAGTTAATGCTTTGGCTGAGCAAGGCGTTGACATACGTCGGTGGCACATAAGAGATTAAATTCGTATTGTATCTTTAGTGTCGAAGTATAGTATTATTGAATTCAATACATTATTATTGTATGGAGGGGGGCGCGATGAAAAAGATTATTGAATATTGGGTCGCGAATATTGAAAGTTTGAGAAACACTGCCGTACTCTGATTCAGTTTCTTCCAAAATTGCCCGAAATTGTCACCTCTGAAGACTTCTTGAACGAATTGAACTGACGATTTTAAAAGCAATTTGCATTATATCATTAGACTTTAGTATTTTTGAACACAATACCTGTTGATGGAAAAATGCATATTTGCTGGTAAAACTGGGATTTCCTCATCATTATTACACAAGGCAATAAAACCAATTCTATTTCCGACCATTGCTGGAGCTCCATCTGTTGTAATAGAGACCAATTTATATATTGGAAATTCTCTCTTATTAATAAAGAGCTTTTAAATGAATTGTAGATATCTTGGCCTCTCGTTTGTCCTTTCAATGGAATTATAGTTAATAACTCTTCTTTTGAAGTCATAGCTTCGAAAACCATTCTCACAAAAATGCATAACTGTGCAATGTCACTAATTTCCCTTGGATTCATCAAATTGAAGTGATAGGAACTTACAAGCTTTTAAATCGTCATTTAATAAATCCTCCAAATTATTATTCATAGCTTCAGTCCGTTGCATCACAGTGTAACGCGACAAAGAAATATTATTTATTGACGATATTATTTCAGATTTGTTTTTTAAAAACTTTGGAAAAATACTTCTCCTTTCAAAGGGTTCTTATTCTTTTATCTTATTATCTCCACCTTCGCGAATGGTTTTCTTCGCTTTATCAAAACTTCTATAATTTTAAATAACGCCAATGTTACTTACGTCAATGCTTTAGCTTTGGTGCCTGGTCTCGTAAATAACGATTGCTGTAAATGTAAATTTGACTTTAATTCATCCACACTTTAACTTTTCGAAGTTCACTGCTGATTGGAAAGTCTGTAGCTTATTTTAAGAGTGCATGGTTTTAAAATGTCTTTCGACGTTTGCTTTTTGGTAGTGCCACACTTGAGTTACATATGAGACAAACACATTTCTCCTTCCACCATAACAAAAAAAATCATTTCCTATTCATTGTGATAATGGTATGTTTTACTTCTCTTAGCCTGGGGGACCAGGCTGAGTCATTTTGGACGGGTTGCTGAAAAAAAAAAATTATCGTATCAAGTGGTAGGAAGCGGCGACCTACAACGTAAGACAATTAACTGAGAACTGAAATTAAACGGGCGGTGTGACTGGTGACTAGTCGACTCGCCACGTCCTATCATCGCGCCGGCTACTGGATATAATCTAAGCATCCCACTTTTTCCAAGTTGTTTCTATTTAATTCTCCCCCTGTAAAACACAAATTCATTGTATTACTTTTGCCCAGTTTGTTTTAGGTTTTAAAGCGTAAACTGTAGTAAATTTTTATTTTAAATAATTCATTGATTCTATGTCATAAGTCATAAATTAAATTGTTAATATCCGAGGTCATTAACGGGATGGTCGCGCGGACTACCTAAAATGTCTTCGCGGTCGACCAGTCAACCACGGTCGACGTCTTGGCCACCCCTGCTCTATCTGGTTCAGTTTGTTTTTCATTCTCGATTTTGAGTAAGACATTGTTGTGTCAAAGTGCCGCGATCATGATAAACTTAAAAATCAAGCTGTGCATAAACTTGAAATTCCTCATGAAATTTAAAAAAAACTCCAACTCAATGTTTTAAATTGTTAAAAGAGGCGTTTGGAGATAATTGTATGCCAATAGTCAAATTTTTGAATGACACATACGATTATCGTCGGAAGAGCGGAAGGTTGTTGAAGATGATGAACGTTCTGGTCGATCTGTGATTTCAAAAACCTGTCATGATCATTGTTTTTGTTCGATATTGATGGCACCATCATGATTGAATGGGTACCTCAAGGCCAAATTATAAAACAACAGTATTTCATCAAGGTCTTGAGAAAGCTTAAAAAAAGAGTGAGGAAGAAAAAGCCAGATCTGTAGAGCAACAACAAATTGATTTTGTTGCAAGACAACTCCCCGATGCACATTGCGCTCTCTGTAAAACAGTTATTGGCGAACAAACGCATTACTATGCCCCAGGATTCCTCGCATTCCTCAGATCTCGTACCATATGTCTTCTACCTATTTCTTAAGGTATCCGACTACGTTCGGAACCGTGATTTTGCAAGAGAGTATAAATGGATAATATTTATGATATTTAGTGTCACTTAGATTAGAGAAAATGTATATAAAATTGTTTTAAGAATATTATTATAATAAAAAAATTATTTAAGTATAATATTTTGACAAAAAATGAACATAGAATGACCCATTTTCCAAATATTCTCCTTTTGTGAAAAATGCTCTATTGTAATAATATTTTGCCTGTATTTAGCTCAGACCTCTGTACAGAGGCTCAACAAGAATTTTTGAAATATATAACTTAGAAGTGGGTTTATCCATGTTTTACGACAACAGAAGGGAGAAATTTTAAGAAAAAAAAGCGATAATTATTTCAATTGAATGTAACTCTGAAAATAATGGGAATTTAAAAAAAAATAGTCCAGACTCTATGGAGAAGTCTTTACTTTATATAAGCACACACACACACAAAATATTATTTTAGAAGCATTTTTTTATGAAAGGAGAACATTTTGAAAAAATGTTATTCTAAGTTTAATTTTTTGCCAAAATATTGTATTTAAATAATTTTGTTTTTGTCAAAACGTCCTTAAAACAATTTTATACATGTATTCTAATCTAAGTGATACTAAATATCATGAAAATTATCCATTTATGCGCATTTTCAAAATCACGGTTCCGAACGTAGTCGGATACCTAGTGAAAAATACACACATTTTCAGTCTGCAGAAGAGGTGTAGGCAAAACGGCAGGCTTACTGAAGATGGAGATACCTAATGAACCGCAGTACTGCTTTGAACGGTGGAAAACTCGTATACAACTATGTATTGATAGGGAAGGAAGTACGTTGAAGGGAATTAAAAGTTATTTGTACATTTTGCTTTCAATAAAGCCAATTTTTAAGACAAGTCCGGTTATTTAATTGTCGCACTAAGTATATATATATATATATACATACATACATTTTCAAGAACTACCTTACCTTAGTATAACAGTTACATTAATTTTTCTTCAATTTGTTTCCATTTATATATATTTATGTCGATTAGTTTTATGTAGAAACGAATAACAGCACTTATATTTTTTTCTTAAACAAAACTACGTAGTTTGTAAATATTCTTTCTCAAAGAATATATCAGCTATTTGTGTGTTTCGATCTTATTACATGTATTATATATATATAGTAAACGGAAAAAGTAAGTTTAAATTAGTTTATTTAACCAAGGAATTCATTTGTATGCTTTTGTATATGATGCTTTAACTAACGATGCTGCGTATTTCAACTTAAAATTACTGTCATAATGTTGATGTGTCTGCCGTGGCCGTGTGGTTATGGTCGCAAACTCGTGGCCAGAATTACTTCTATCGAGTCGTGGGTTCAAGTCCCAGTGCCTTTGAAAACCAACGTGTGCTGTTGTTACTAATGCCACCCGATCGGCAAAGGCCAGATCAAGGCCCACGAAATTCATCATGGTAAAGGGCTAAGTGACGCCTGTCGTTAGTCGTAGCCTTGAGCACCATACAGGTGACAGAACGATTTAGCTCGATTTCACCCAATTTTCAGGGAGAAAACCCTGGAGGTGGTCAGGAGCCTCCCATCTCTCTTCCTCTTCCACCAACCTTACGAGAGGACTTGAGGCTTGACGGCTATTTAAAGTACCCCCCACGCCGTGAAGGCACGGCACATTTACAAACATCCATGTCTTCTCCGGGATTCGAACCCAGGGCCAACGGCACAGCGGTCAGCGTCGCTAACCACTATACCGTATGGGCGACTGTTAAATCTGTTGAGGCTCAAAGTTCTTAAGTTGACGTGGTGAGGAAATTTACTAGTGACGATCAGCTCAAGTGTTGTCCACTTCACTTGACCAGGATTTAAAATTTTGGGGTCCGTTATCAATAGCTCCCGTATTCCTTCATAATATCATATTAATACAGTGTTTCTCAAACTGTGGGGAGCGCCCCCCTGGGGGGGCGCGAACATATCGAAAATAAAAGATTTAAAAAAATAATTAATTTACTGGAATGAATTAAAACAAAATACTTTCACAGACATAGTAAGAAATGCACTTTTACTCTGATATAATTTATAGGCGATATAAGTCATCTCAAAAATAAAAACTTCTTCAATACCTAATTAGCTATCTTTGATCCAAAAAACCAAATAAAAAAACTTTTATTTTATTTGCTGTAATCTCATGATAAGTGATTTTTACTACTCTTTCACAGAGAAAAAACAAACAAACAAAAAATCCCAGACCCAGAATAGAAAAAATTTAAGAACATAAAAAATTCATCACTGTGTTTATTTTTGAAATATTGCACATTATAGCTGTAATCCGTTTTTGCGGATAATCTATTTGACCTTCTAAGTTATTGGTACAGTTAGTTATGACCCCTCTCTTATGTGTTTGTTTCTCATTTAGGAAGTTGTTAAGTAATGTATTTATATTTCTGTGTTGCGCTTTTTTCCATGCAAAAGAGAGTTTTATGATATTTGGAAAATCACGGAGAGCACTTTGAAGGATTACTTCCAAGACTTTTAACCCGGAAGGGTCGTGCGGGACACACAAATCACAAAATCAGTTAATTCTGGCAAAACGATTTAATTGTTACCAAAGAAAAAATTGAAAAGTTCTGGAAAGTAGGTAAGTTTGTTCCTCTTATTAAATTATTCTCTGGAATCACGATTTGTATCGATGTACAAAAAAATAATTATATATATATAAAAAAGGATTGGGTGACTCAATAACCCGCTCAGCCGTATCGAGTACGCGCCTGCTCCCGGGTTAAAACATGTTGAAGTCTTTTTTGCTTTAAATATTAAAAATAATACAATTATTCTTCATATGAATTTTAAATTATTGTTCATTATTTAACATCAATTATAAATGCTAATTCTGTGAGGCTTAAAATTACAATTCGCTTAAAACTAATTATAATTGAAGCAATCATTTTAAAAAAATCATTTTACATTTTTGTAAACATTGTCGCGCACTTGGCTTTACTCTCCTTACAAAATTCAGCTATTATATCAATAATGTTTTATTTTCTTATAAATGAACTCGTGCAAAGAGCGGACACTTCAGCCGGTATACTTTTAATGTATCAGTGCTGCACAGAGTATTTTATAACTAATTAATTAATACTAAATTAAGAACACACAAGTTTAATAAGTATTAACGAATTCCATGGGCTTGTCTTGGAAAGCAAAGTTTTTATAAGGAATGCTTACGATTAGAAATTGACCCTCTGAGTTCTTTTTCTATATTTAGCTGATATCTATATTTTGTCTTCTAAGCAGCCACCGCATTTTGCAATATGTTCAATTTAAAAATTAGAGAAAGGAAAAATAACATAATAATTATCCTATTACTTAATTTTTTTGCTTAAAAGTAACGTATACAAAATTTAATACTTACGTTATTTATTTGTATGGTTTATAATTAAGATCGCGTATTATAGCTTAAGCGTCAAAGTGCATTATTATTGCATTCACTACATTATTAATTAATAAGGGGGGCGCGATAAAAATTGTGATTGAAAAGGGGGGCGCCAGCATTGAAAGTTTGAGAAGCACTGTATATTAATAGGTAATCATTCAGTCAATTCATAACGTACATGAATCCAGAAAGTGTGCTGAAAGTAAATTGAATTCACACACACTCTCAAGGCTGTGTTAATTATTTCTTATGATTACTAAAAACAGTTCGCAAAGTACACTGCTGGCCACTGTAAATGCAACCCCAAGAAAGACAAGAGATAGCACAACAAAATTTATTTTGCAGATAACATGTTGACCAAGTATCAAATGATTAAATTTATAGACTTCTGTGAAGTGTGGTTCCTGCCAGAATCAGTAGCCAGAGTAGCCGCCATTGTTGGAGATCATCGCTGCCACACGCCTCGGCATTGATTCAAAGAGACTTTGGATATGTTCTTGGGGTACAGCAGACCAAGCAGCTTCCACACGTTGCCAAATTTGATCTGGTGTGGCAGCTGGTGGTGTAACCTGGGTCAATCGTTGAGCAACCATGGACCACATGTTTTCTATCGGTGAAAGATCCGGAGAGCGAGCCGGCCAGGGAAGCAATTCAATCTGATGATTGACGAAGAATCTTTGGATAATGCGTGCCACGTGAGGTCGTGCATTATCCTGTTGAAATATGGCTGTGGGCAAGCCCTGAAGGTAAGGAAGGACAACTGGCTCCAACACCTCGGAGATGTAGCGCTGGCTGTTTAAAGTACCGGCAATGCGTACAAGAGGAGTGCGAGAGTGATATTCAATACCGCTCCATACCATAATACTCGGTGCAGGACCAGTGTGGCGGTGCATAACGCAGCTGTTCAGTATCCTCTCTCCACGGTGTCTCCAGGCTCAAATCCAACCATCGTGGTGTTGCAGACAGATGCGTGACTCGTCAGTAAAGACAACTTCATTCCATTCTGTCGCTCACATCCTTCTTTCATCGCACCATTGGCGGCGGAGACGTCTGTGGTTCTGCGTCAAGGGTAGACCAAGCAATGGACGTCTTGCGGACCGATCATTCTACTGTAAACGGCGTCGAATGGTACGCGCAGACACTGAATGATACGTTACAGACTCAATGTGCTGTGCTATGGTTCGTGATGTGTCTGAGCGATTCGTCACTGCCATGCGCACAATTTACCTGTCCTCACGTGAAGTGGTGCACTGAGGTGGATGCGATCGACCACGTCTGTCCGTCGTACCCTCCTGCATCCAACGGTCACATATCCGCATTACAGTTGTTTGGTTTCGTCCAACACGACTACCAATTTCCCTGAAAGATAACCCACAATCTCGGTAGGCCTTTATCCTTCCTCTGTCGAACTCGGATACTTAATCAAAAGCTGATCGCTGTTTTCTACGAGACAACAGATCGTTTTTTGAAAAAACCACAAGAAAAACACAATTGCCGAACTTGAAATCGTTGAAATCTCCAAGCCATAAATAGCGCTTTGAGGTGGCACCACAGGCGCGTGTGATGTGTGTCTGCTCTGAAATTCTAATCATTTGCATATCTCACCTCCGCTAATGCACGTTGTAAATTTCATGTTATTTGCATGCTTCCTTCAGGGTGTTGCATTTACGGTGGCCAGCAGTGTATGTGATTATGTTTTTCTAAAAATGTACTAAGTGTTTTAGTGTTCTTGTGCTCAAACACATATTGGGTATGAGGGAAAGTTAAGCTGTTTTTGAGCACGTGCCCTTTTATGCGTTATTAATTCTTGGCAAGAATTGGAATCCGACTGAAACCTGTTTAAACAGTTAGATTAGTATACTATTGATGATTCATAAACATTTTTTAACTTGTAAAACTGTCAATACGAATGAAGAGAAAGTGCACTTAAGCTATTGTATGCCATTTGAGTTCCAAAAAGAGAATAACGCGATGAAAGCAAAAAGAAATTTGTGTGACGTGTTTGGAAAGGAAGTAGTAATAGCTCGAACATGCCAAATATTGCTTGTGAAGCTTTTCTTGGGTGATTTTTCTTTCACAAATGAACCCAGATCAGGATGGCCATCAGATGTCAGTGAAGAAGTGCTACTCAGTATGATCATGACAAATCCCACGTCAACTTCCACAGAAGGGAGTTTCAAGCTTGGAATTCATCCGACTACTGTTTTGGATTACATTTAAATGCTTAATTTTGTGTCCAAACTCTCTTTGGGTGCTACACGAAATAAGTGAAAAAATTTAATGGTCAGAATTTCGATACGTTCTTAAAATCCTTTTTGTCACAAAAGAGAACCATTTTTGGACCACTTGGTGACTAAAGAAGAAAAGCGGACAGTATATATACACGTGATTCGAAAAAATAGCATATGTTTACAAAGGGAAGACACCACCATCCACATCAAAAGTTGGCGTGCATCAGAAGAAGGTTATGTTGAGTTGTTGGTGAGACAGCAAGGGTATAGTGCACTATGAGTTGTTGAAAGAAAATGGAACGGTCGATGCTGATCTCTACTGTTCGCAACTTTGTGTTTTGAATAAAGAAATTCATCGTAAACGTCCATCTTTGGACAACAGAAAGGATGCGATTCTTCATCACGATGTAACGGGTCTATCCGCGTTCTTTCCACTAATAATCCTCTGGGGGAATATTGAGTCTTTAAAAATTATTCTATTATAAACCTTCCTCCAAAGAAGAAGATGTGATTATGTAAATTAAGACTTGTATATAAAGATTACTCTCGAGTTAGTGAGAGAGAGGTTAAACTGCTATACGATAGCAGGGATTGATTAAACGTGAAGTGAGGCGTGAGCACTTCGTAGTTTATTTGCGCAATATTAAGATTGACGATTTGGTCAATTAAGGATTAAATTGGAGTAGGTAGCTTGGAATTAGAAGGTGTATTGCCCGAACGTACATGATCCGATTTATTAAGTCTTCTAGTATCTCGTCTACCTCGTTATTGCTTTCCATATTTAGTATTTGGGTGTATCTCTTAACTTGGTTAATAGAATTTTGTTGTTGTTCATTACTGTGAATAAATAGCAGTTATTTTGAATATGGCTAATCTTCCTTCCGACTCTCCCACACTAATGGACGTCGCTGGACGACCATTACAATGGCACCCAACTTACCCTAACCCCAAGAGAGGAGTCGGATCGAATTTTAGGGTTTTGCCTGAACTTTTTTTTTCCCCAGAAAGGAAAATGTGACAGAATTTTTAGATAGTGTTGATAATAATATTTCATACTATGAGATATATACCCGCAAATTTGGCTTGTGCCTACCTTGAAAGGTCATCTCGTAGGAAGGGCGCAAGATTGGTTTGAGGTTCTGGGGTATTCGTGTGTGTAAGGGACATACTTGCTAGGGGAGAGAGAGAGAGAGAGAGAGAGATTGCTTTCCATATTTAGTAATTGGTGCATCTCTTAGCTTGAGTTATTGCTCATAACTGTGAATAAATACAAGTTGTTTTGAATTTGGCTAATCTTTCTTCCGACCTTCATACACTAATGCACTACGCAGGGCGTCCATTACAACGACAACGCTAAACAACACGTGGCAAGAAACATCGCAGAAAAAGCTGCAGAGTTAGGTTGAAAAACTTTACCTCAACCAACATATACTCCTGATATTGCCCCATCTGACTATCATCTGTCCAGGTCGCTGAAAAACATTCTTGATGGAAACAAATATATAAATTATGAGGTTGTCTAAATAACAGTGGAAAAATACTTTGTTTCGAAAACAGAGGATTTCTTTACCAGGGGGTTAGATAAACTACTAGAATGCTGACAGACAGATGTAACCATAAAAGACATTATATTTTAGATTAAATTTTAAATAAAAAGAGGGGATTTGTGTTTCTTCTTCAGAAAAAAAAGACTGAACTTTCCCTTACACTTAATAAATACGAAAAATCAGTGGTGAATGCTGTAATGAAAAGAACCTTTAGTTAATGTTTTTTTCTATAACTGAGAAGTAATAATTACTCAAAAATATTGATAAATAGTTTTTATTGAAATAAATGTTTTTTAAATAACTGATTATGAATACAGAACCAGAGAGAGTTCTTCAATACATGTATTTCATCATTAAAATCTGCTAGTTAAATGTCTTTTAAAAGGATAAAATACAATTTTTCTCAACAGTAAAATTCATTTAAAATTCTAATCCATTGAGTGGTTATTATAAGATATGAATTATTATTAAGGTTTGTTTTATACTATCATTCTGTTTTATCCATCAGTAATAAAGTTATTATAAACTAAACTAGGGGGAGGGATTTTAGAACTATGATGTTACTCAGTAATTTATTCTTAAAAAGAAGCAAAACATTTTAAAGAATAACTTATTGCATTTTATCTCTAAATATCATAATATATTTTACTGTTTAACAAATAATATTTTTCCTGTAAAAGACATTTTAAATCACAGTAAAATAAAACAGCTGAAATGATCAATAAATAATGAACTGTATGAAGAATGAATTCATAAGTGACTAACTAGTTATACACACATCTTGATCTTATAAAATGTGATACATTTTTAACAATTTTTATATAGTCAGATTTTTTTAATAACACTAGTCACCCCAAAACATAATAACAATATTTGATCTGAATAATATTGTAACATTTTTTTGCTAAATATCTTAGTAACAAAGAAAATAATTGAATATAACTTAAGCTTGCTTCAATAAAATAAAAAAAGAGAATAAAAAAGTATAAAAGAGTGGAATGTACAAATAAAACGATTCAAAAGGTTATATTTGTCATAGCCACATATTGTCAATAAACTTTTTGAAAAAATGAAATGCATATCATCTTTATAAAAAGTACTTAGTCAAAGTTAAAAAAATATACATACAAATGATAGTCCATACATAACATTAGTTAGATAATTAAAATTATTTCTTACATATAATAATTGGACATCTACTGATATAGAAATACTTATATCATTAAATGTGTGTGTAAGTTAAAAAAATTTAAAACTAATTAAAATAACATCAGTCGGAATAAAATGTGTATCAAAATGCAACTTTCTTATTTAAAAAGCAAAAAATACAGCATATTATTTTATAAACGTGTTAACTGCTTAAACTTTTATATATGACTACTCCAATCTTTATAATTATGATGCAAGAATCAAACAATTTAGAAAATTTCTAAAATCTGTCTGTTTGTAGTTCCTAATGTTTTATATTTTGTAAGGGAAAGTATATATATATATATCAAAAAGCTTCGAGCAAGAAAAATTGTTCCAACTACTCTACTAGTTTAAAATATTTATAATATATTTTAAAATAATAATGTATAGGTTTGCTGTTCTTTTACAAATACAAAAAGGATAATTATTGCACAAGATACAGTATACAACATTAAATATAAAAAATGGACGCAGTCGAACGGCAATACAAAAACTTTTTCCAGTCGTTTAATATATGTTATATAGTCATTGGGAACTAGACCCCTTTCTGATGGGAATAGCACCTGTTAACAATCTATAAATAAAACACCAAACGCACAAATAAATTATGTGTATGAAATATTGATCGGCATTAGAAAGCTCCTCTCCTAGAATGGTGTCCCAACTGCTGACTGTACCACTCCCGTATGGCTTTTTTGTCACTGGATGGACTGTCTTCACGTAAATGTTCATGAGAACCACTGCGATACATGCTACTTTTTTTGTCTTTTTTATCAGGACGAGCATAAAGAGCAGCAACATCATTGACAGTAATCTCACTAGCTTCTCGGAAACCTTCAATTGTCCCTCTACCATTGCCACGAATTCCTGGATGGTCCAGAGTTTCTTGCCGAGTCACTGGGGAATGAGGTCTCTCGAAACCATTGGAGAAGGCTGATCCTTTGTCTTCATACCGCAGATTCTCCCAAGCCCGCTTGTAGAACTTGTGCAGTCCATTTTCTCCACTGCCACTACTGTCGTACGTGGTGATTGTAGTGGTATCGAGAGACCGCCGAGATGCCCGTTGACTTTTGGTCCTGAAGAGAAGCATCCTGGAGTGAGTGGTTAGGCCTAGTGAACCCTGAAATGTTAGTGAACGCGTGGTATTAAGAGAGGCAGAGGCACTGGTGCTAGATAATAGTGAATCCGCCACCACCCAAAAAGAATTAAAAAGGGATCGAAAATGTGCGTTCTGTTAACAGAGGCGCTGGTGATGATAGAATAAAGTGGAAACAGTGCCTCTGCCAAAGAACTTAAGACACCTGCAATATAAGACTCAAAAGCACTAGCAAATAATTACTGCAAAACTGCATATTAAAATTGTTGAAAATATTGGACACCATTGTTACCTTTCATATAATTCTCATTACATCTGGATAAAATTAGTATTTTTGCTATTGGGTGAAAGAGAATTAAATTATGATTTTAATTTTCACTTAACTATTTAATTAAAATAGTTAATGAGCTTTTAAAACAGAAATTTTATTTTACGGAATTCTATTTTTTGTGGAATTAGGTAGAAGCATATGTTTCAAATTTCTTTTGAATTTAGTCATTAGTTATACAGATATTATAAAAAAAAACTGTTAAGGGGCCATTTACTAAATTTCTTCGAGCAAGAAATCTTTATTTCTCCTGCGTTTTAACACCACGCAGATAAATAGATTGATAATTAAAAATTACAAACTAGTACACGGCCCCTTAAAGACTTCTCGATTTCCGATCTTTGAGCTTGGATATTTTCTGAACTACTGGGGGGGAGCATAAAATTTTAATCACAGTTAGCGTGTCAAGCCCTATAATTATATTTTCAATGAAAATTTAACGAAATTTGAAATTTAGGCTAATTTTAAACTAAGAAAGTTGATTCGTGAATAAAATTGGACTCCACAATGAAAAATGCTGTTTTAGAAATTAATTAACTGTGTTAATCAAATTAAATAGTCAGCATCATAATTCAGTTCTCTTTGACCTATTAGCATTGAAACCAATTTTTTAAGTTCAAAGGAGAATTGCGAAGATTATTAAGCGTCCCCTTTTTTTTATGATTGTCCATTGTGTACATATTTTTTGTTACTTTATAATTTTGAAGAAAAAAAAACTCTAGATGATGTCGCATAAGTTGCTAAAAATATTGTAATTGTTGTGCTATCAAAATTAGTACAACGGGAATATTATTATATTTATATTATTATGTAACTTTAGCAATTTACATAAATTTTTAATTACGTTCATGGAAAATGGAACACATTAAAGTAAGATAATTACGGGTACCATGCCAATATATTTCAAAAAGACTTTTTAATCCTAACAAACGTCTGAAAAATAGCTCAATTTGTGAAGCATTGAATAGCGATTAACATAGATATTTTAATTAAAAATCAATGTCTGCTTATTATGGGAGACACTGTTCTATTTGAAATCTTTTTATATTTTTATGTATGGATTTTTGTAAGATGTAAATTAAAAAATTATATTGATTATAATTAAGTAATCCCTTTAAATAAAAACAAAAACGCTCACGAGTTTTAATAAAAAATTCAAATTTTTTTGTTGCTGAAGAGTATTTATTGTTAAAGGATATAAATTTACAAAACAGAACTTCAGCAATTTGATATTATTTGTTATTGCATTTATTTAGTCACATTTTTGTATTTTAAATTGAGTCAATTTCAATTTATTTATCGCTTAAATAAAATAGGATTCAACACACTGGAAAAATAAGGCACTATTTTTTAATAAATGATTAAACAACAAAGGTATAAAATTGCTTTTTTAAAATACTTTTATCTTTCTAAGTTGCATTCTTCTTTTGGAATTAGCTTAAAGGATTGATTTTGTAAGAAGACGAAAAAAAAAGCATCCTCTCTTTTGAAGATCAGATTTATTGAAATAACAAGGGAGGAAGTATTCGAAACTTTACTTGTTCATAAATTATTGATACCAGAATCAAAAATACTAAAGGGTCTAATATAGATATCTTTATATTTAATAAAAAAAATTTTATTCAGCAAAAAAAAAAGTGTTATTACAAACAAATGTATATTTTATCATAGGAAAGAACTTTATAATTTTGATTGTGTAAATCCTGGAGTTATTCAAAATATTATTTAAAACGCCCTCTCAAAAGTTGAATATTTTTTATTTCATCCTAACTTTTTTATCATCAGATTTTTGTTTTCTTTTTGTTATGGAAGTTTTTTACATTAGATTGTGTTAGGAAAGAAAAGTGCTTTAATAGAGAAGATGAAGCATAGCATATAAATTGATTATAGTAATTGGTGCTTTCTTAAATGTGAGTCGTTAAACGTTAAGTATTTTGTTAAAAATAGTAGTTATATGGCTGAAAGCACGTGGCATGCACAAAAACAAAATATACATTATCATAAGAAGCGGCTGAAATACTTACCTTCTAACAAAAATGAGTATTAATGTTACTGTTATTGCCAGCAAGATGAAGCCGCCAAAGACTCCCAAAGCAATTATACCACCTGAAAAAGAAAATAACCACAATAAAATCAGCAAATGAATTTTCATTTATACGAAATATTTTCTTAAAATTTTATCGCTAAGATGTCTTTTTCCAAGTGGAATACGTTATACTTTCATTTTTACTTCAAACAATGATACACATTACAAACAAAAAGTAATAATTATTTTAAAAAATTAGCTCAGCAAGGGAAAGTGAGAATTAATATCTTCATAGCACAGTAACTTCTCATTTTTTAATCAACTGAGAGTCTTTGGCGTATATGAATAAAATTATAAACATATGAATGCTGGGTAGATGAAAGTTGCACCAAGAAATAGCTAGTAGTTTTATAAAATATTTGTCCTCTGCAGAATAGTTTATAAATTTTGACAAGGCATGTTATAAATATGTGATAGCTTCAAATAAGACGCCAATATTATGAAGAAGAATAGAAGGAGAGAATATGAATGGTATCAGGAGCTACTCAATGCCAGGTGTCGATGTGATACGTCTTTTGAATGTGTATCATTATTTAAATTAACGAATCAAAAATAAAAAGTAACATACCCATATTCAGCTTTGCTTGAGCATTATTAATAGATTTTCCTTCGTGTTTTTGACCATACTTAATCTTGTCATTTCTATTATTAAAAGAATTCAGATCATTGCCTTGATTGTCATTGACGGTTACAATTGGTGTCTCTTGAGTAGGTCTGTGTGGGAATGCCGTACTTGTAGAAGCCGGTGTATTTCTAATCGAGGATGATGGTGTTGATGAAGATTCACTAACCGGGGCTTTTGATTGTGATGGAAATCGGGTATTTTATTTCCTGGAGCATCTTCGTAACTGGAAATACGATTGCTGGAAGCCTCTTCAAGCATATTAAGAGTATCTTCTAAATCTTCCGCTGGTATAATTTCAAGTGGTGGAGGAGTCCATGATGGGAAGCCTTTTTCAGTAACATTTGTCAATGGCCAAGTTGAAGTGCTTGTTGTATAAGTGGTAGTACGAGTAGGCTGTGGAGTTGCAGATGCAGTGCTGAAGGCTGAAGTTTCTTGTTGTCTATCCATCGGTAATTTGGATGATGGATAACTACTTTCAGGAATGTAAGTTACAACAGAATTATAATTTGTTGAAGGTGTTGGTCTATAGCCTACGGTAGATGGTTCCAATCGTGCGTTATTCGTGGATGATGATATTGGTGAAAATATTTCTTCTGGAGTAGTTGCTTTTGGTCTTTCACTAACATCTGAGATGTACGTAGTACGTTTTTCCTCATCTTTGGCTAAAAAGAAAAATTGTATGCAAAAATGTATGAAAAAAACTGTGTTTTTCTATAGAAATTATTGAAAAAAAACTATATTCCACAGCAATTTTATTTATTTATATGTTTTATTTATTTTTTAAATTTCAAGATGAATTAAGGAAATATTTGTTTCAAGCAAAAACACAGCGTAAGAATCAAATAAGTATTAAATACCTAGACAAACAGGTGGTTCACCGTCCCAATATCCACTAGCGACGCATTTAATAGTGTCCTTCCCTTTCATTTCAAATCCTTCATCACAATAATAGCGCGTTACCGTACCAAATACAGTAGTGTTGGAGGACATCACAAAACCACCGTTAAGAAGAGGAGGAGGATGTCTGCAATAGAAAGCTGTAAAGGGAAAAAAATTGAGTTAAATAAAAATTATTGAAGTTAGATTGCTTATATATTATAAGGCAAAGAGAGATAATCAGAGAATGAGTGGTCAGTCAGACCTGAAACCCATAGAATATGTCTGTGATGCTCTTGACAGCCACCTACCAAAACACTGGAGAAGAGTGAGTTCTGCTGTCTCAAGATCTCATAAAAACCCTCGTAAATATCATTAGAATTTCTTATGAGAGCTGCATTGCTGTCAGGGGGTATCATACCCCATATTAAAAGTAAAGAAAACAAAATTCGTCTGTTTTTTACGTTGGTTGATAAAATGAAATTCTATTAAACTGTCAAAACCAATATCTTATGCTAATATGCATTTTAAATACACTACAAATGTACATATACACTTATATTAAAACTATTTCTAGTATATCACAAAGATAGAATTATGTATAAAGATGTCAAATAGATTATAGCAAATTTAAGTGGAACTAAAAATATATCCCTTAAGGAGGATATACTATTAAAAGAATAACATGTGATAATAAATGATAATGTATAAAAATATATACTTTTTTAAATTTGTTCAAATTTTAAGCACAAATCTAGATAACAATATCTATTAAATTGTAAACAAAGTTAATAAATATAATTATAATTAACAGAAAGGTTTTAAGTCAGATATGAAACTTACGATCACATCTTGGTGGTGGACCATTCCACTTCTCATCCACATCACAAACAAGGCTTCCTCGCCCTACCAATACATGACCTTCATCACATGAATATTGAACTGTTGATAGATAGTGGCGAGTACCATTCAGAAGAGTATAGCTACCATGTGCTATGTTTGCGGGATCCCCACATTCCAAATCTAAATTGAAAAAGCATCAAGTTTGATACAAAACGCATAACAGAAAATTAAAACAACAATAAGTATAATAGATTTTATTCCATTCTAGCAAAGTTTTGTTTAAATAAATTTTAAACAGTCAAACAAGTTCATTCACACACACACACACACACACAAAAGCCTCATTACAATTCAAGAAGTTTAAAATAACTTAATCAATAAACTGTTTTACAAGAAATTCTCACATTCTGTGAATACATACAATGGTGTCCAAAAATTAAGTTAAACATATTTTTTGTAATAAATAGAATAATCCAACACTAATATTTTAAAAAGTAGTGTTATACAGTGTAATTTAGAAAATGATTTCAGTTTAGCGCATCAAGTGTCTGATGAATATTGAAGAGGGTCGTTTTTTAGGGGGGGAAACGGAAGTGGTATTTGAAATAGAAAAGTAGTTTTCTGAAACTACTAAATTTAACTATGGGATTCTGGTTTTTTTAAGAAAACACCACCAGCCGGACAGACAGTGGCGTAACGTACACCCCCGCATTGCAGGGGGAGAGGCAGAAACTCTAGGGGGTCCAAAGCTTGACTGACACTAAGTACATATTTAGGCTTGGGGCCCAAAACCTGAGTTCTCAGGGGGCCCTAATATTCTCCATTACCACTGCACACAGATTGCAGTTAAAATGACTACATGGAATTGTTTAAGCGATGAACTGCGATGGAGAGCCGTTGATAGGCTCTCCAGGCGGAAGTTGCTCATTGCCAACTAGTGTCGTGAATGGTGGTCTCCAGATTATGTATACCCACATTCGGATATCGGGGACGATTCCTAGAAGGACTGGACAAAGTCACCAAAGAGTCACAACAACTACCGATGATCACTATATGGTTTTAAATTCTCGGCGCCATTGAGGTATGATTTCTAGGCAGCTGCCTCAATACCTCTCGTTGCTGCATCTGGAACAATAGTATCAAAATCAATCGTATATAGACGATTAACTGAGAGGGGCTTTTACGCCCGGAAACCGGTGATGAGTATACCTCTTATGCAGTTTCACCAGAGATAGATCGCCTATCTTGAAGCCGTGAAGACCACTCCTGGATTGGGACCGTATTCTTTTCAGACACAAAGCAATTCTCGACGAGTTTTCAATTCGAGAGAAACCAGTTTCGGAGATTAGAACCCGCGACCTTTGGATTCGTAAGCACGTAACATACCACTAGACAAAAGTGATCATTCCTGTCCGGAGGCTGTTACTGGCTTATTTAGATACAGCCACTGTACTCCCCAACAGTGAGTCGGTGGATAGGTGAACGAACAAGATATTTGTTGTCATGGAGAGCGTGTGAGTTGTTACTGTTGCGTCAAGGGATTCTGACGACTTTTTACTGCGTCAAGTGAGTCTGATGGCTTTTGTAAGGATCTACTGATTGCACTGGCAACAGTTCGAACCATACACATGAGATCTGGCAGCGGGCCCATTATATACAGAGGAGGACCTGGCAACGACAGGGGAGACCAGACCGGACGAGACCGAACCAGGGGAGAAAGGAGAGCAGTAGCGAGGAAACCGGGGGTGAGAAAAACGTGGTCGGGGAAAGAAAGACGGGCAGACGATGAATTGCAATCTTGTATCATCTTAATATTTTCTTTTCTTTTATGAGGTGTCCCATAGAAGGAATGAAATAAAACAGAGGGACAAAATCCTGACTGCAATTATTTTTTTCACAATTCGAACATGACCCGATCCGAAAAGAACCCACAAGTTTACACTGGTGTCAGAAAGGTGTGATGGAGCAGGTGTTAATCAGAAGTTAAATGAACAAAATATTTCAAATTGATCGGTGTTCGTACTACATAATTGTGAACCAGGTTCTAGTGGACATTCGGGTTGAAAGAAAATTTCTAACAAGGAAATAGAAATCCTGCAGTGTATTTTCAAGTTGATGACCACGTGGATCCCGGGAATTGTCCTGCAGCAATTTCAAGTGTAAAAACAAGATCTTTTACACATGGAGTTTTGTTATCACATGCCGAGTTGGGCTAAGGAATAAACAGATGTCGTATTTTTCTTCAGTTTCTGATGAATGGAACCGTAACCTGAAAACAACGGAGGAAATCCCAGTAGTGTTCAAGTACAGAAACAGCGTTCATGTCGAGGTAAGTAGCTATTGTTCCCCTAAGTTAAAATATTGTATAAATATTTAAACAAGTAATGGGATGCAGTCATATTTAATTTGTTTTTTAAAAAATTAATAAAATGGAAAAGAAAAAGCAGATATATCTGGAAAAGAAAATTTCATTGGTTTATGCTAATATTTTATGTTGTTGGATTATATTGTGTAGATGAAATAAGAAGATTGTGTACTTATTTTACCTGGAAATAATAGGGTATAAATTTACATGTAAAATATGTTATTTAGAGTTCTAGTGTTAAGCTATAATTTCTTTTTTATCATCATTCTTTACTGTTTTGAAGTTGTCTCAAAAATTAAAATTTGGGTATAGAAAGGGCTTTGCATAACAATTTAATTTGTAAAATTTAAAAAAATTAGTTGGATTAATTTATCTTGAAATAATGGTTGCGAAAAATTTATGTTTGAGTTGGTGAGAAGAACCAGTTTCGGAGATTAGAACCCGTGACCTTTGGATTCGTAAGCACGTAACATACCATTAGACAAAAGTGATCATTCCTGTCCGGAGGCTGTTACTGGCTTATTTAGAAACAGCCACTGTACTCCCCCAACAGTGAGTCGGTGGATAGGTGAACGAACGAGATATTTGTTGTCATGGAGAGCGTGTGAGTTGTTACTGTTGCGTCAAGGGATTCTGACGACTTTTTACTGCGTCAAGTGAGTTTGATGGCTTTGTTTTGCTGCGTCATGAGAGTCTGACGACTTTGTTGCGTCAAGTGAGTCTTACAACTTTCGCTTGCTGCATCAAGTGGGTCTGACGACTTTTGATAGCTCTTTTTGCGGATAGATAGCACCATAACACATCAGGTTTTGCGTCTTTCTTTTCAGCCAAGGTCACCAATGTCGGAGATTAGAACCCGTGACCTATGGATTAGTAAACACGTAACATACCACTAGACAAAAGTGATCATTCCTGTCCGAAGGCTGTCATTGGCTTATTTAGATACCGCCGCAACCAGAAAACGCTGTCATCTTGCAAAAATCAGAGAAATCGATTCTTTTGGTAGTGTTAGCGTTTTTGTATAGGGAAAGATAATGTTAAACGCGCGTAAACCAATCCATATCTTCTTTGCTGGTACAGTTTCTCGTTGGAATTAAGAGGTATTAATTTTGCTATATATCTTTTTAATTATAAAAGCTTTCTCCACCTTTTTATCCTATTAATTTTACTTTTGTTTCAAATATGTGACATTGGATGCACTGAAAAGTATTTATTTCAATTTGAAGGAAAAGTCAGAAAAAATTTTATTGGTTTGAATTAACATCGCCTAGAAGCTACGCAAGGTCAATTGGCACAATTTTCAGCCACCAGGAGTATTAAAAAGTCAGATAAAATATTCCTTAAATACATTTTCGGTAATATCTGTGATAAAATCATCGAAAACTTTTTAAGAAATTTTGAGCAGCACTGTAAAATTTGATACTTGAAATGTCCTTTTCATTATTAAGTATGTTCACTGAGGAGAGAAATTTGAATGTAATATATGTGATAAGCTTCAACTTCTTGAGCTTTAATTTCAAAAAATTTAAGTCTTTCATTAAATATGTTATAATTCTAATTATTTATATAAAAAGTATTAGTTTATAAATTTTGTATTCTTCCAAATCTATACATTTCCTTATTTCAATTTTTCACCTCATGGTAATTACCGAAAAATGTGTAATTAGATCATTTAGGTTTTAATATGAAGTTAATGTTACATTGAGAAAACAGTTAAATAGCCCGAGAGTTGATATTTCATGCTTATTTTCATTAAGTATGACAAATACTACACTAACACAATGATTTATCTACAATGTATTGAGAAATCGTATGTTATTAGGGGTATCATAACCCTTCAAAGTGCAATGCTTTCATATTGAGCTTCAAGAAGATCATGGTAACGTACAAGGGTGAAAGCCATCATAATTTTCAAACAATAACTTTAATTTGTTTGTAGAAATGCACATTTCTGACCGATCTGTATAAAAGTTTCTCTTAAAAGTGATAATACCACAAGGTACTGAGAAATAAAGTACTTACATCTGCATTTTGGTGGAAACTCGCTGAAAAATCCAGATGGTAAGCATGTTCTTATATTAGGACCAACCAATAAATGACCTGGATTGCATTTGTATTCAATAACAGATCCAATATCAAAATTACGAGCAATGATTGTCGAGTTTGCTGGTCTTTCAGGTTTACCACATGTAGAAGGTTCTATAAAATATAAAAAAATTAAAATATAAAATCTTTTTACAAATATTTATGCTTTTTTCATTAAATTTACGTCATTTCAAATGTACTGTTTATGCTTATAAGATTATGTTTAGGTATGAAGCAAAATGCACCTATAAATTATCAGCAAGCAGAAAGTTTGCAAAAAAAAAGTATCTTAACTGAGAGGAATATATGAACGTTTTTCAGTGACTAAAACTTAAGAACAATCTTGGTTAAATATTGCAGAAAAAGATATTTATTTGAAATTTTAACTATGCAATATTTTAAGAGTTGTTTCATTTTATAATATTTAAATAAAATCTTTCTACTGTTTGATCAGAAAATAAATGAGAAAAAATAGCAAATATGGACTCACTATGTTGGCAGATATAATTCAGATTCAAGTTGCAATTTGTTTCAGACCAAAGCCATCCTTTGGATCCATCAAATCTAGAACAGTTCTCCTTTGTCCCAGGAACACTCCAAAAAGAAACTGTAACATCTTGTCCTGCGATACAAAACAATTATTATAAGCAATCGACGATTTAATGATGAATTATTGATACTCTTCGTTGACTTTTCTCACTTTATTGAGTTTTACGCGATGTGGTAGATTCAATCAAAAAGAAGAACCCTTATGTAATAAAAACATATCATCCCAGATCAGCTAAGTATATCGAAATGACTCTTGAGTCCTTTTTCCCTCAGAAGAACATATATAACAAAAGTGCCATGCACGATGGGAGAAGATAAATTTAATGTCATTCAATCACTATTTTTTTTTAAAAAAAAAATAAATAAACTAAAATAAAGATTGAATGTCCTCCAATGATTTTAACAGAAATACTTAGCAGTTTTGAATAATATGTCTTTAAAATAAGACTATTCTTTTTAAAAAATGATAATTACTCAAAAAACGGTACACAGAAGGAAAGTTTTATCGCAACAGAAATGCAGTAGAGATAAATAGCCTTTAATGCTCTAAATTCGTCGTTCTAACTAATACGTACCTTTATTCTTCTCCTGGGACCACTTTTGGCGTTTTTTTTAAAAAAGCACTGCGTTCCTTTTTAAATAAACAATAAAATAACCTTACCTGAGATCCTGGAGATCACGCGCTTTCCCCATTTTTAATCATTAGCGCTTCCAAAAAAAGTTCAAAATCTTTGTAACGTATAAAGAAGCATTACGAATATCAAAAACATTCAAAAGAAATACAAAGGATAAATCAGTTTTTGTGCATGGATAAACCAATTTTATATAAATGAGTTACAATAGAGATTTTCACAATTTCAAATAAGGTTAGGATAGGAAAAAAATATTTCTTTTCAAGTTTGTCACCATCTTCAATACTTTTGATGGATACAATAATTGATTAAATCCATTAAAATGGATTTATACCATCAAAAAAAAAGAACAGAAACTACTTTTATCCTATACATACAAAGATAACTTTAAATGATTTTGACTTTTCAGATATCTTTTGAGAATGTATTTTTTTTTTCAATTTCTCTATTAAAGTATTAATCTAAAATGAGTTACATAAAATAAATAAAGTTTGACAGTTATAGAGCTTTTTTTATTTATAGTTTTTATTTGATGTCAGTTTAATCGTAGCAAATAATTCAAAAGAAATTAACAATATAACATGCAAGAATATTAGGATTATAATAGTTAAATGGATTTTTTTCTATCAATTCAAAGAATTAAATGAAAATTAAAACCAAGTTTTAAGAATGAATGTTTTTTAGTTTTCAAACGAAATCAATAGTTTCATTTGAAAAGATTGAGAAAAAATTAAATTTTGTTAATTTTTTTTTTGTTTGTTTGTTTTTTTGTATTATACCGATTTTATTTTATTCATTTATTTTTTTTCCTTATTTTGAGAAAAGTCTTTTATTTTATCGAATTTGTCATTATCAAATTTATATTTGAAATATATTTTGAAATTTTTACTTTTTTTCCGTGTAAAAGAATGATATCAATTATGTCATATTCTAAAATGATTTTGAAGTACGTTTTCTTTTTGCTACGTGATAAAATTTGTACCAATTTTCAAACAATGTATGATTTACTTAGCATACAACAATTCAAGCACATCCTTCTTTTTTCTCCCGTAAATTACATCACTGGAAACACGGTTATTAAAAATACTGACAGGATGCATGAAATATAAAGGTGATCACTAAAAAAATCAAAGAAATATTTTTATCAAAAATGTGTGAATTAGATTAGAAAAAGAAAAGGTCGATTTCAAAAGCAAACATGTTAAAAATGTTAAAAAAAAGGAGAATAAAGTAAACAAATGGAATGCTATGAATTGAGAAATTAAATATAGGGTGCCAGCAAAGACTATTTTATATATTATATCATGATTTTACATACTTTAATACTTTAATTAATTACATTATTAATAATACTATACTTTACTAATTACATTGTTTACATGACTTGGCTTAATTCTTAAAGAGACACGATAAAATTTGTTTTCTCTATTCATAAACGAATTACTTTAAAATAAGCTATAAATGTAAATACTCTAAAATAATAAATAACACCAGAAACAACACCAAAAAATGCAGCTATTGATTTTTAATACATAACCAAAAAATGTAGCTATTGATTTTTAATACATGGACTATAAAGAGAAATTTCAAAATACATTATGGCCTAAGAACTTTGATTAATGCTATTATTAATTTTTCTCATTGTTTTCTCATTTCTTCAAAATAATGAAGAAATAAGAATAACTGCGTTATTCTGTCTATTCTTTCCAATGCCAAATGAAATACAAAAGTATTTCTAAGCTACGTTATTTCTGAATTATTTGACACATATATATAAAATAAAAATTAATCACTTCAATATAATTATGTGCATAAACATAATAAGAATACACAAAAATATATCCAAAATATTACTACTGACTATATCCTACATTCAAAAACCTGCCAGATTAAAGTAGCATTAATTACTATTTATAAATATGTAGTATGAAAATAAATAAAATATAGATATATAAAAATTATAAATTGTTCTAACGGGAATAATTAAGTAATAAAATAAATGATTTCTAATTTATTATTCAAAACATTAACTGCAAACTGAATCATCATTATCATTTCATTGATTTCAGATTTCGAAAAGTATATAATAAGTAACACTATTGGGCAGTCGTATAAATATGTTTTCACAATGATTCTTAATTTAAATAATTTCATAAGACTTTAACTAATATTAGATATGTAAAGTAATAAAAAGTTTCAGATAAAACTTTCCAACTGAAAATGTTATTATTTTTACTCTTTTTTGATCATTCTTATTTATATAAATATTTTTTGATACTTCTAAGTACTTTTCATTAATATAGCATTGACTAGTAAAGTAAGGTTATTTTTCAATAAAAATGTTGATTCAAATACACTTTCTCACCATTAATCCATTTCCAGTTGTTAGGATCTCTTGGATCTCTTACAGCACCCAACCAATACTGGCCATTGGGATCATTTCTATGTCTTCGGAATAATTCCCAGCTAAGGAATCCTTGAAGAGCTGGACTAGTCTCGTCGATCAAATTACCACCCCGAATTTCACAGAAACGTCTTGCTGAAAGCAAATTGCGGGGCTGATTGTTGAAGAAGATGTAGCATTTTCCATTGTATGTAGCCGTGCTACCCAAAGGCTGGTCTCGGAAGGATGGGCAACGTTCAATAGGAAGAGCTGTAATTAAATAAAAGATATATATATATATACATACAAACATGTGTGCGTAGCTCTCTTCCATTCTTCCGTTGGCTTTAAAAGCTTGTATCAAACTAGGAACATATTTCTTACAAAAATGTCTCAATATTCATATAAATTCATATATGTCGTTGCAACGCATACGCTCATTAATTATAATGTATAAAAATACATCACAAATACGCAGTTTTCTTCATTTAACCTATGAATCGAAAAACCCATTCGACGTTACTTTGCAGGGAATGAAAAGTGGAAGACTTTTTTTGTAAGAAAAAAAAATGGATGGGGGGATTAATTCAAATATGAATGAGCAAAATAATAAAATATACTGTTCTTCCATAGGATAGTGTATTCAAAATAAAATAATTATATTGGAGTAACTTTGTATTTTTTTATATGTATATATAGCATTCGGATCCCATATTTTAGCTTCACGGGAAAGCCGCCTTAAAGTATCCGATAACTATTGAAATCGTAATTTTGACCAAGATAGCCAACTATTTACCACATTTTTAAAAATATTTAATTTTTAAAACTGCTTTAATTTTACGCTGTTTTTATTAACATGGATGTTTGAATATGTTAGATGTGATGATACACGTATAACAAGAGTAGGTATCGATTACTTGCCTAAATACGTTTTTCTGAGAAGCCACATTTTTGGAAAATATTCAAAAATTAGAAAGAAAAAAAATACTAGAGCTAAAATAATCATTTAAGAAATTTTGTAAATTGTTTCTCATATTTTTTGATGGACCTGGCCTAGAGTTTAAAAAAATATGCATTATTAAATTTAAAATGAGAAATGTCATGAACAAAAATTATTTTAAAATTTTGGAATTTGAAATATGAAATATATTTAATATACATATTTAAATAAAAAGGGAATAAATAAAGAAAAGAGAATGACTTTTTGAGTAATATTCTGTACTACACTAGTAAGGCATTTGTCTCTTTGCAGTTCAATAAAATTAGACGAATAAAACGAATTCACAATACTCCATATCCTTTCAAAATTGATGCAAAATATCTTTATATATTCATAAGACGAATGCATACCTTGATCTGTATAAACGAATGCCTCGCATATTGACAGTTGGTTTGATCCTGGTTCTTCGAGATAGACGCTGACGAACGCTCCTGGCATAGCAGTTGTACATGGCAAAAATAATGGGCGTCCTTCCTCTGTTAAAAATATATAATCAGCAATCATAGCTAACTAATCAGATAATTTATTATTAAACTAAAATATATCATTTTGGAAGTTTATATTTTAGTTTACCTATGGGTCCAGTGTATTTATTACAAATAGGGTTGACTCCTAAATCAGGCCTATTATTCCCAACTCTCACAACAATCGTCGCTGGACGATTGTTTGCTGAAAGTAAAACAATATCAAGATAAGAATCCTCAACGCATGTCCACGAGTTATTTAAAGGGATTAACAGAAAAACACTTACAGCAACAAGCCATTCCAAAGTCCAACCTAACCAACTGAACCATGTAAGGCTCCAGGAGATTAACATACCACCATGGCGATCGTTCTGTCTTGGTCATGCTGCACGTATCAGGATTAAAGAATGTGCTCGTGCTTCCATCAATGGCTTTTTGGGGAATACCATTGCCGACAAGGCTTGATTGCATGGGTGCCTTTCCAACGGCTACATCAAGAACTGCAAAGGAAAACGATATTTAAATGAGGATGATACACTAAAGGAAATATTTAGAGGTAAAAGAACTCGGCCGCTTTTGGTAGACTTAAGCCTTTATTCTTGACTAAAAATAGAAAGAGAAGTACAGGAAAAATATTAGTTAGTGGAGCTTTAACTCACTCGACTATTTTAACTTTTTACGTTTTCTATGTTAATACAAACGTTTAAGAGAACAAATTTTACTGGATTCAAATGCTACGTTTTTATGTTCATTTGCACCGTTTTATTTTTCTATAGTTCTGTATTATTAAACCCTTAAACTGCCGACATTGTACAACCAATGTCGTTTCGCATATGTTACAGTCTTTTTAATATATAATTAGTAATTTTTGGAAAATGAACATTAATGCTCTTCGTATAAGTACATTTTATAAAAATTATATAAGCTTTTCTTAAAAAGTTTATTCGATTTGCCATCGTTTCATAAAAACCATATATGCAAGACATCAGTTATTTTACATAATGAAATTAGATGATAAAAAATGGCTTCAATATTTCTCACTATTCCATAAAATGTCGGAGGAAGAATTGTCAATTATAATTACATTTTATTTGTCTTTTTGCTCAGTTATTATCAGATCAAGACCTAAACAACGGGCTCTGTAAGTGAAGAGCTTTATAATTATCACTTCATTTTTATGTATGTAATCTTTATCAAAATACCTTAAGATAAACGGTAATATCTGATATCAAGCAAGAAATTTCTTTTCGCTTCTATAGAAGACTAAAAGTAAGAAGAGAGAAAGAGAACAATACAATAGGAACAAATTTGATCAATAAGTAAAGAAAAAAATTGTCGGATTTAAATATTTTCGAAATTAGTTGATCTTCTCACAAATATTTTCTTGATTAACTATTTTTCAAAGGCTAAAAACTGAAACTTTCAGTTTCTCTGCTATTTATTCAATTTATTCATCAACCATGAATATTGTGTATAAATACGATGCAGTTTATTGTTCATGATAGACACTAACATAAAAAAAAAAGGAAAAGAGGACAAATGTTATCAACAGTAACCAGAATAAGAATTAATGCCATTAATGTTCCAAATCTGGTTTCAATCTGATCTTAAGCAGAATTAAAAAGAAAGAAATAATTAAATCAGATAAATCTGTGCCCGCAGTTATCTCGTACCGAGCAATTTGTGCTATTTTAGTGTTTTCTGTGGAAATCATGGGAAAAGTAAGTAGTCAAAGGGTTAAAATCCTTCTGCATGAATTCGTTCATGAAGCTGTTTGATAAACACAGATTCAGTGCCTGCTGATATTAATTGCATCCTTGTGAGGAAAAAATGGTTGACGAGCCCGTTTGCTTATTTTTGATTTATATACTCTACAATAACTATTCACTTCATTTGATGGTCCCTACTCACGATGCCTTACTAACAAAACCAGCATTACGAAGTGGAAAGTCATGCATAATTCAGTTCAACGTGTACATCCGATGTGGATAAAAAGTACGGTAAATTTTACTCAATATTACAGTTACTATCAAGCGGCTGTCCTTCTTGACGGAAGCTATTTAATAGCATGAGTCTTTTATCATGAACTCAGAGTGGTAATTCTTTGTCTGTTCAGAAAACAAATTCTCTCATTGGAGAGCTTTTTCTCTATGTGAATGATCCTATTTTAGTAGCTCGAAATAGTAAAAAAAAAGTGTATAACTGTAATTTTAGTTAGAGATTAATTTAATTTGAATTGATTAACTAAATGATAACATTTAAAAGTCAAATTAGGAAATGTGTATTATTCTCCAAAGTTCTCTGTTACATTAATATATATACTCTTCTTGGAGTTATTAGCCTCATAGACTGGTCGTGCGCAGTTATTAAAATTTAAAAGGTCACTCTTTCCATATGAATCTTAATAGTTTTCTAATATTTATGCTACTGAAGCATATAAACTCATGTTCTTACAAAGTTCATCTGTTTTTTTTTTTGCCCCTTTTCATCATTAAAAACAAGTTTTTAATGCTGCCTTCATTAAGAAGTCAACTTCCCACACAGTAATTTTCTAGCTGTGGGAAATATAATCGGTTTTTATTGCTTTTACAGTACCTTTCCACACTCTTTTGTATAAAACAATTATCTCAGGTATCGCTGTGCGAAATAACTATTTCCGGTAGAACTAAGAAATTAACTTTTCATCTTTCCAACTGTTTCTGTTAAACCTCTTTGAAAAGCCGAAATTTCTTATTTTTAATTACAAGAATCTATCGGTTTCCTTTTGCAGTTCAAATGTTCTTTATTTTTTGTCTCTGTTTTTCGGTGAGAAGAGTTTGCAACGTCTTCTTCGCATCGTTGCGCTTACTGACTACAGCAACACTATTAAGGAAGAGGTGACGGCAAGATGTAATCGCGATATAACAAGTTCTGGATCATTTAACCGGAAAGACTCCGAATCGACCTTAAAAAACTAGGGTATGACAATGTATAACAGTTGAATGCTGCAATAACACATCTGCTTTTTTTTATCGCTTGAATTATATTTTTAATTTAAATTTTATTTTGGGAGATGGCAGGTTTAGGCTAAAGAATCATAAGAGGATTTACGAGTGTTATTAAGAAAATAATAAACATGTATACTCTTTAAGGTATCAGACTACTTTCGGAACCGTGATTTTGCAAAAGCGTATAAATGAATAATTTTTTGATATTTAGTGTCACTTATAGATTAGGAAATGTAAAAAAATTGTTTTAAGAATATTATTACAAAATTATTTAAGCCAATATTTGACAAAAATGAACATAGAATGACCAATTTTCAAAATTTTCCCCCTTTGTAAAAAATGCTTCTATTATAATAATATGTTGCCTGTATATAGCTCAGACCCTGTACAGATCAAACTAAAATTTTTTTGAAATATATAACTTAGAAGGGGTTTATCCATTTTTTACGACAACAGAGGAGAGAAATTTCAAGAAAAACCCCAAAAAACTTCAATTGGTTGTAACTCTGAAAATAATGTAAATTTTTTAAAAAAAATAGTTCAGACTCTCTGGAGAAGTCTTTACTTTATATAAGCACACACACACACAAAATATTATTATTTAGAAGCATTTTTTATATAAGGAGAATATTTTGAAAAAAGGTTATTCTAAGTTACTTTTTTGCCAAAATATTGTATTTAATTAAATTTTTTTTGTCAAAACGTCCTTAAAACTATTTTATACATGTATTCTAATCTAAGTGGCACTAAATATCATGAAAATTATCCATTTATGCGCTTTTTTAAAATCACGGTTCCGAACGTAGTAGGATAACTTAAACGAATATTCATATTATACAATATTAGAATTCTTCAGGAATATTAAAAAAACAGATTATGAGTCTGAAATGGGTTCAGAATGTATGTACTGATGTACCAAGAACTCAAAAGCCATGTTGTACAGCTGTTAAAACTATAGTACTAGAAAAAGAATTGCAATGTGAAATAATTTCTAAAAAAAAAGATGTCGTATTAGGGGATATATATACCATTTTACATTTGCATACGACCTGATATTAACTTTTTTATTGCATAGTGATTACCAACTTATACAAAAAGATTGAAGGATGAAGCTTGATTGCATAGAAGGGGAGTATGAAATGATGAAGTTGAGGAATATTAAATCTCCTTAAGTTCCTATATAATGTCTGTGTGGCCTTATTCTAATGAATTTTAACCCGTTCAGGGCCAAGATGACATATATGTGATCACTTCAGTGAACACTGTATCACATGTGAGATTGCGTTCTCCCCGTTCTGAGGCCCGTGATCCCACCGATGTGATTTGAATTTAGAACTTACGGAATTTGAAATGATTATAAACTATAAATTTAGACATATTTTATTACAATAATGATTTTATATGAATTATTAAGCGGATTTAATCTTAACAGGAAAAATCGTCCGGTTCTGAACAGGTTAAAACAAAAAGGTTTTTTTTTGTCAACATGTATTACTTACTAGGAAAAAGAATTATCTAACACAGTCAACTGTAGTTAAAATTGTAATCAAGTCATAACTTTCTATCTTGATGTATAAGGTTTACATATTCCCTGTATATAATAATGTAAGTTTTTCTAAATGAATGATTATGAATGCAATTTTAATGAACTATATGTAAAATAGCACTACTTTATTAATTATCAAAACTTTAAAATGCCGCCTTCTAACTTAAAAAGGTTATCCATCCCTGCTTTAAGGTCTATTGTAAATTGATATTTTGAAATTTGGAAAAGGACAATTTAAGTGCAATTCTTTTCAACTAGTAGTATTTCATAAGTGACAGATTAAGTGCCAATAATCTCTCTACTTATTAGCTTTTGTGTAAAATCTAACTAAATTAAATTATTAAAATTTTTATTGAGGATAAAATAAAACTGCTGATATAGGATGGTTTTGTTATTCTTCATTTAGCACACAAAGCTCTTAAAACACGTATTACATAAACGTTCATTCCTCATGATTGGATTAGTAACAAGAAATGTTGCTCTTTTCATCATTTTGTTAAAGGATCTACTTAATCGCATGAAAAATTTAGGTGACAGCATGCATCTTATTCTTTAAGGTATCCGACTACGTTCGGAACCGTGATTTTAAAAAAGCGTATAAATAGATAATTTTCGTGATATTTAGTGTCACTTAGATTAGAATACATGTATAAAATTGTTTTAAGGATATTTTGACAAAATTTTTTTATTTAAATACAATATTTTGGCAAAAAATTAAACTTAGAATAACCTTTTTTCAAAATGTTCTCCTTTCATAAAAAAATGCTTCTAAAATAATAATATTTTGCTTATATAAAGTAAAGACTTCTCCATAGAGTCTGGACTATTTTTTAAAAAAAAACTCCCATTATTTTCAGAGTCGCCACCAATTGAAATAATTATCGGCGTTTTTTTCTTAAAATTTATCCCCTCTGTTGTCGTAAAACATGGGTAATCCCACTTCTAAGTTATGTATTTCAAAAATTCTAGCTGAGCCTCTGTACAGAGGTCTGAACTATATACAGGCAAAATATTATTATAATAGAAGCATTTTTGATAATGGGTCATTCTATGTTCATTTTTTTGTCAAAATATTGTACTTAAATAATATTTTATTGTAATACTATTCTTAAAACAATTTTATATACATTTTCTTATCTAAGTGACACTAAATATCATAAATATTATCCATTTATACGCTTTTGCAAAATCACGTTTCCGAACGTAGTCGGATACCTTAACGATTTTCTTTCCTCTCCGATTAATTCAAAATCCTAAAAAAGGACAATTTCTTATTTAACTACTTTCTTGACTTTTCTAAGCAAATCCGAACGGAAAATGTTGTCAGTATGAATTTTAAATGATGTAATATAATTGTGCTGTTTTACTCCTCATGATCACATAAGATCCTCGATAAGAATAAATATTTTTTTTTCTGCAAATATAATAAGCACTATTTGCAAAAACATACGCGTGTTTAATTAAGATTAGAAATGAGGAAAAAAACATTTACATCTTTTTATTCGCTTGGTTACATCCAAAACTTTTTTTACTCTATCATTAGCTAATATTTGTCATTAAATTAAACGTATCTCCAATTTTTATTTAATATTTGTAAGATAAATGTTTTCCTGTAACAATAACAAATATCAACTATGTGCGTAAAGAATATTATTGTTAGGTTATACGGATATATATATATATTCATTGAAAAAGAGAATGAAAGTTTAAATATCTTGATTAGAAGAAACATGATCATTGATGCAACTAATTTCAACAGAAAATAAAAAGCTATATAAGCTATGACAATTTGAAAAACGAAAAAGAAACCGATTCTTCAAAGATTCATTTTATATATGTAAAAGAAAACATGTGTGTGTGTATTATATGGATTTATATTTGTGTCTAAACTGTAAATTTTGCTAATATTGGAATGGTATTTGTGATCAATTCTCAATCTCTGTTTGTTGTTGAATTTTTTTCAATTTTTTAAAAATTTTACTAATTAACAACCGAACATTTATGTTTACTAATTATGCATATTAAATCTCTTTCTATAATTCTATAATCTATATTTCTTTTCTTAACCTTTATTATGTAATCTTTATGATTCTTAAAACAGCAGATTTAATGACTTTATCATTCGATTTCGAAAACAATAATGGAATATATTTCCTTTTACCCTAGTTACCTTTGAGCTCAAATCCTTTTTTTTTCTGGTGTTGATGCATAAGATAACAAATAATTTATTTTTGAGAAATACTCATAAATTAAATAATAATTGATAAAACATATTGCATTAGTGAAATAATACGTGTCGTTTAGTGTCAGAAATAATTGCGAATAATTTTTAATAATTTTTAACGTTATACAGGAACACATCTGAGAAATTTTTGGAAAAATGTCAGAGGTTCTCAATTTTGGCAAATTAGTTAAACGACAAACAATATTAAAAGCACTGAACTTGTCAAATATGACGGATGTTTTTTGACGAAAACAATGGATTAACATAGAAATTTTTTTGTTTGAGATTAGAAAATAGGGCCATAGAAGGTTTAAGTGTGATGAGTATGTTTCTGAAGGTAGAGCTGTAAAAGTTAATTGCATTACTACAATTCAATCTAAACAAGGGAGAGGGGGGAAATGTAGCATTTTATTTTACAACTTAGATGAAATAACGGATAATTGTTGCTGAATAATGATTGTACTTTTGATATTCTGTGTGTCTAAGGATGTTATGTTCTGTGATTATATTCAGTATAAAAATGACATATTAGGCATTGTTCATTGTAACCACTATCTAACCTATTTGATATTGATGAAAATGCTTTGTAATACGTTTAAGAGATGAAAAAGAGGTCAGATAAGTCTAGAATTCTTTAGAGAATCTAATTTAAAAAATAGATTCATTGTCTTATTGACTAGTTGTTTTTAAATCACAGTTGTTACTCTAGAGTCACATAAAATCTTCGATTATAACTACTTGATATACTTTAATGTTTACTAGGCCTCACGTATTTATATATATATATATATATTATATATATATATATATATATTATATATATATATATATATATATAATATATATATATATATATATATATATATATATATATATATATATATATATATATATATATATATATATATATATATATATATATATATATATATATATATATATATATAAGATATTTTTAATGGTTTTCCGTAATGGTTTAAATAACTGACAACTTACAGATTTTACAAAATGAATTTTAACAACTTTCACAGTAAAAATGACTAAGTGGAAATTATTCATTATAGGGGACTGATTAGCTTTTTCAATCATATAAACTTTGAATTAGTCAGTTATTAAGGGATGATCAGTTTCAGATTTCTATCATAGATAATTTCCACTTAATTTATGCCCACTTAGATCCAATTTCGTATTATTTCCATTTAAAAATAAAAATTACTGATCCAATTCTCACACAGATTCACACAAGTGCATAATCATTCTTAGTAAATCTTATATTAACCACCTTTTTATAATTTCCTAAGCCTTTCAACTGAGAAATGGGGACATAATTGAGATTTTATGGAAGTGATATTCATCATTTGTTCATACACGGTATGACGAGTCTCATTTTGATTCCTTTTTATATTAATTGCATTTGTGTGTGTGTGTGTGCGTGTAGCTTGATTACGATTTTCTAAGTCTACTACCAATAGACGTACCTAAATGTTAAATAAAAGTTCATAAAAATGGGCAAAATAAAAGGCAAGAAATTATGCTCACTAAGGTTCTATTTTGTTGAAAATTCAATGGAAATTTTTATCATTTATGCGATACAATGTCAAACATTTTTAAAATAGTTGATATTAAAAATAAAATATAGTACTTTTTTTCAAATTCAATAAAAAAAAACTCGAAAAAATTACATTCTTATTAATGTTTAAGCAAACAACAGAAATTTTTATTTCAATCGCTCAAATTGAAATGTTGAAAAATCAGTTGAAAATTAATCCATTTAAATTTTTTGTTTATTGTAGATTTTGTTATATTTAATTTAATTCGGGACTAATAAATGTCTTCTGGTCTTTTCTATCTCACATCTGTTTTAGCATTTTGAAAGCTTAATTGACGCATGCGTGGACGAATCCGAATTCACGGATAAGCTTACTTCAATAATCTCTCCAGTACAGTTAAAATGCTTGTTGTACACCCCCTCAATGAACTGCATATTAGCAACCAAGCCCTTGCAGACACGGGGCAAGTCATCAAAAGCGAGATCCCTTCCGGTGGTGGCACCATCTAGTGGCGGATCTTGCTACCAAATTCCGACACTTAAATTAATACTTGCTGTACTCAGAGAGAAGTTTCGCTTTAAAATGTATATGCTCAACAAAACTTGTAAATAAGAGATAAAAATTATGACACTGACCGATGCCGGGAATAGTTATATTACCAATGAATACATACCGTAAACTCCGGCGTATAACAGTCACCGGTGTATAACGCGCACCTATACTTTCAAGCTGCATTTTTTAATTTTTAGGTATATTCGCCGTATAATGCGCACCAACTTTTTTACGAAGAAATCTGAAACGTTTGTATACATTGCTCTAATGTTTTTAAGTCCTTTATTCGAGGTATTATTCCAAATTTTTGAAAAAAAATAGTATACTTCTAGAACTTCATCTCTTTTAGTTCATAAAGCAAGTCTCATTTCTTTTAAATAAACAGTATTTCGATACAATTAGAAGAAAATTTTTTTTATGTTCATCTCTTTTGTTATTTTTAAAGCTATCGTTTTTATACACGGCGTATAACGCGCACTTTTTACACAAAAAATAACATGAAAATTTAAGGGTTTTTACGGTACATTGATGAAAAGACTCTGACACAATTGAATTAAATATAAAGCACATTTTTTTTTCAAAACCAACGCATTTAATTTTATGTCTTGCTCATTCCTTTTTGAGAAAAATTGAGATGTTACTGTGTATAACTAGTTCTCATCCGTAGAATTCTTAGACATCCTTTTAAAAAGTAAACTAACATACATTTGATCAAAGAAAAGAAATGAAAGAGGATTTCCATCGGAATATTTACCTAACAAATCAAGATAAGCTGAACCAATATTACATATGCTTCTTGATGAAGTTACAATAATTTCTTCCACTGGCAAGAAAAATAAAGCAACACAATACTCATCTATTCCTCCAAATTCCTTATTTGTCCATTTACAACAAAACATGAGCGCAATTTTAAATTTCTATGGGAAAATTTGATATTTTAAACAGTAACGCAAGATTTACAAAATGTTCTGTCTGTAAAAATCCATTTTCTTTGGCTGTCATAGAAACTTTAGTCTCGTTGGCGTATTAATATTTAAGAACAAATAAGTTTCTCACTATATGAGAAGTTAGGCCCTTTTTTGTTTTAATTTCTATTTTATAGCAATTTTTAAATATTAGAAGTCTCATAAATCGAATTATCCTCTGAATTTTGCATAATTTTCCATATTATTCCTTCTTGTTATATTTTCTCTTTTAAAAATCTTACCTCTATTCTTTCGAAGTAGAATTCTAACTCGAAGAAAATTTGAGTTCTTTTTTCTACAAGACAGTTTCTTTTTATTAAACAATACTTTTGTAATATAACATCTGACAAGTCTGATAAAATTGTTTGAATTTAGGGGGGGAAATGTCTGTTACATTACTATTTAAATATTTATGGGAAGAGTTCAAATTGGTTTGAAATATAAAAGAATTATGGTTTCAAAATCCCATTTATGCATTTAACACTAAACATTTTCATGCTGAAAGACAGGAAAATATGTTATGCTTAACATATTAAAAATATATGCTTTATTCTTAGATTCTTGTTTCTGTAAACATATACTCAATTTATAACAGTTTTAAGTTAAAAACCTGTTTATATTCAATATAAATTCCTTAAGATCCTCGATTGTTGTATTTTACTTCATACAAAGACAAAATATAATGTCTCATATTCAGTCGTATAGTGACTAAATCTTACTTGTTCGGAAATTTATTTGAATAAATACCGATGTAGTCAACAAAACGCAGAAAAATATAGCAATGATGTTATTTTAACATGGATAATGTTGTATCATAATTTGGTCAGCATTACTATGGAGCTATGACTTATTATTTCATAAAAGGGGTTCAAAAAGGAAATCAAATTCTATGACAATTGGTCTATTGTAGAAATCGCGTCTCCATTCTTAACGTACCGAAAGACCAGTAGTTGAATTAAATTTCAGTACATACTTCACACCATGGGTGGGTATTAAGTCGACAGGGATCGGTGGATCGTTAAGATATTTTTTTTTTGGGGGGACCGCTTGAAGATTAGTAGTTAGTAAATATATACCAAAATATTCAAGATAGGCTGACAGTATGCAGACTCTTCTATTGACTATAACTGCAAGAACTAACTTTAGATGATCATGTTTTATTTTTAATGTATTTTGTGAATTGTTTGATAATAAATGCATCATTTGATATTATATTTGCGGCTATTCTTATTACGTTTACATCTTGCATTTTGCTTTAAACTCGGTCTTAAAGGTGTAAGTTTTTTTATTGTACTTATGCAGATAAACACACATTAAGTATTTATTAATAAGTTATAATACATATTTTAGACTTCTTTCTTAGCTCATCACACCTACGCCATTGGGTGGATTGGAACACCTTGAGAAAATTAGAAGTAGCCCGTACCCTGGAAAAATTTGCCCGCCCGTGCGGTACATAGTAATGGAATTCCTTCCCTCCTTTTTTGGACTCTTACACAAAGCCATTTACAGCTTATGTCCCATATAACTGGAGAATTGATGTCCTTTTTTTAGACATTATATGGAAAAAGTAAAGTTAAAAGTAAAAGAGAGAAACACCAAAATCTACTTCAATTTAAATTTTGAAAATAAAATCTCTTAAATGTATTTATCATTATTTAAATGTTAATAAGTTTTAAAAATATACTGTGCTGTGATTAGGGCAACATTCAGTCAATTTCCCCCTCATTAAGCATCAGGTTCCTTGTTGTAAATGACGCACATCACTGTGCAAATAGTTTTTAATTTTATTTTACAACTAACGCATATATTAGTTGTTTTTGTTTCTTTACAATTATTTTGAAATTCTTGGAAAAAAAACAGTCACTGTTTCACATTAATGCTATAAATACGAAAATCGCTTGGTTCTGAGAAGCTATTATTTATCTGTGATAATGGTTTACTTTCAAAGTTAGATAAATAATGATCATTATATACTCTAAGATGTCAATGATCCTCTTTGTTATGGTAAACTATAAAAAAAACTTCTCTCAGAATTTTGTATACAACTTCCAAATGAATAAAGGACGAAATCTTAAACCAGTTTCAATTTAAAATAAAACAACAACAACAAAAAAAAAAAATGAGAGAACCTCACATCTTTTCAATTAAGAACAGGAAATTCGGGAAACCTTAAATGATGATGTTTAATACTTTATTCAATTTGGAACAAACAGTTGAACTATTTTTATGCATAAGTGAGCTCAAGTTACTGAGAAAATTTTAAAAACCGAAGAAGAAAAGAAAAGAAATGAAAGAAACAAGAATGAGTAAACTCACACAAATAAGCATTAATCCTTAATGTGTTGTTTATAAAAAATAAATAACCTCGATTGAGATGTTTTCTTAGTGATTTACATAAAACAACTACATTAGTATTTTAAATTGTTTAAAATATTTGAAGCATTTGTTTTATCTATTGTATTATTATTTTTAGCGGAAGATCTCCTCTCAACCGATGCTAGGTGTATTAAAAAAGTACTTAACCAACTTCGCGTGCATGATACAATCGATAAGTATATTTAATATTACGGTTCAATGAATTAGACGTGTGCTTAAACCAGTCGAGCGTTAAGGTACTCGGGTCTGGAATAAGTAACAAATAATATACCTGCATCCCCCCTAAAGGTTTGTCAACATGTGATTTAAGAATGATTAATGAAAGGTTCATTCTAAAATGCAGTCTTGTTAGAAACTCACTTGTCACATCTATTAATTAGTTACAATTCTGAAATGTTAACTTGTTAATGAAGATGTTTATTCTAAGAGAAACTGAAAAACTATTGAAGCAGAAACAAAAGTTCTGAAAGAATGTTTTTCACCACTGGCGTCGCTTGTCCTGAGTGAGCCCTGAATCAAAATTCCTTGGGGGCCCCTATTTGAGGCCTTTTGACATTTTCTGATTATATTCTTACACATAATGGGGCCCCTGTAGCTTGAGGGCCCCGTATCATTGATACCGCGGTAGCTACGCCCTTGTTCTTCACTTAAAATAATAAAAATAAACACATCTTTGACTACTACTTAAAAACTTTTTAAAAAAAAGACTAATGGCACATTTAAAATGACAAGATAATGTTTTGAACTACTTTTGTTTCATATATATGAGCAGTTTTGTTACTGAATTAGAAAAAATATTTTGAACAACTTTTGTTTCCTATTAATGTGTAATTTCATAACTGAATTGGAAAATAAAAGATCTTTATTTATAAGTAGCATGTCCTTTTTATATAAGTATATTTCCTTTATTTATAAGTAGTAGCCTTGCATGTCCAGTTTTAAATAAAAGCGAGAAGAAAGATTATTTTTTAAATTATTTTCTGTTGTTAAGCTGCATATAAATATCAGCTCGCAGATTATACGCCATTTTAAACGCCTAATAAACTGCTCGCGAACCATTCTCGATGAACCATCTTCTGTCCATTTTTCGACGAACAAAAAACGAGTTTGCAGAACTATGTGGTGAGCAATTCATTGATTTAAATTTTGTTCGCGTGAACCTGTAGCACGTACTAATGGCTGGTACGCATTAGTGCTAATTCGTAATTGATTCGTTTCCTTCCAATAAATCGCTGGATACTCGTTGTGAAAATAATTTCAACGAACGTTTCGGCTAAGAAATATATAGACCTTTACAAGACAAAAAAAAGACAGTTTTAATGCGTGCACGTGCATAGTAAGAAGGTAAGAATAAAAATAAAAGAATATATAAGAGAAAAGAGACAAATGTTATCATCTGAGTAGTAAAAAATATCCAACTTTATGTGAAGGCTTGAATAAGCGAAATGAATTAAAAGTAAAATAAACTTTTTTTTAAAACAAGGTTTTATTTAAATGCGCTATGCATTACTTAAGTGAATAACAATGTAAGTTTCGGAATTATTGGCGAAGTCCTATGATAAAAAAAGCTTTTTTATCGGATCTGGAGGGGGTTCCTTTTACACACCAGAGCTTAGAAAATTGAATCGTACACGCAACTCGACCAGTTCTATCTAGTGCTATTTTTTGTGTGAAAATTTCGTGTAAACTCAGGAGTTGGGAGACCCTAGTTCCCATAAGGAACTCCCTTCGAGGTCAGGGCAGAGAAAATGCATTGTCGTCCAAACTAAACGTGTATAGAAAATTTCAGCTCAAACAGTTGAAGATATCAGCTTCAAACTTGAGTTGCAAGATTCCACTCGAACAAATTACATTGCAAGTTAAATAAAAGCTTGTAAAATAGTAAATTGCCAATTTTAACATAATATTTTTAATTCTCTGAGAATATTAATTGGAAAAAAAACTTAACTATCTCCAGGACATTCTTTGAACAAGTAACAAGAATCTATAAGAAGTCAAATTCCTAGATTTGAGAAAAATGAATACTTTGTGAAAATGAAACTAGAATAAGGTATAAAGACAGCGAATCAAACGGTTTATATCATATTTATGAAAGCGAAATCTTGCCTCCAGAAATGTGTTCAACGAAATAAGCCTAAACTTATTTATAAATCGTATTTAGTTTACAAAATTCGAAATCCAGTTCATGAGTTCGTCATTTGTAACAATCATCTCGGATGTTGTATAAAACCTATTTTATAAACTGAAATTCTTCTTTAAAATCCATTACTCGAAACAGCCTTTTTTTAACTTCCTGACCTTAATTATCGTAAAAATTACACAATTCCAAATTAAAGTTGTCCCAAATCGAAAATTTTCCAGTCGAGTGCAAACCACATTATATCATCTTGTATTTAACGTTCTTCAGTTGTTAGTCACACAATTCAGTGTAATAATGCATTGGTATAAAAATTTGTACAGTTTTCAAAAATAGTCTGAAATAAATTCAGGAAAAAGGGCAATCATGTTTGATTCATTCAAAGTGTTCCATTTAAATGCTTTGGCCACAGAAATGTGAATATTACCCGAAAAACATTAATCTTGAAAATTTGTATTTGAAATTAATTCATTCGTTCAATTTAAAATTAAGGTGTATTTTTAAATTTAATTAGTCATATTAAGTTTAATTTTAAATTTAATTAAATTTTAAGTTTTACCCACAGGAATAAGAGCGTAATGTGTAAGTTGCTTTCCATTTGGAGTTGGTTAAGAAGTTTATTTCATTTGATATCCATAACTAATATAATATATATGTATAGAGAGAGAGAACACTGTTCAAGAAGAATGCTAAAAAGAGAGGCAAAAATAATCTGCTAGTGAATTGCAGCAACGAAAATAGTTGTTTTATAATGACATCGATAATGTTTTAAACGTTTTCGAAGTTAAAATTTTTCAATACGGTTTTCATTTGCTTATATCGCGTAAATAAATATCACAAACTTCATTATCCCTTTAAATTGTTCCTTGATGCATCCAACTGTAATAACGATAAAGCTAGTAAATTACAAACTAAGCATTTATTTCGCCCAAGGTCTAATTTACTTTTTTTTCGGGCAAGTATTAAGTATTTTTAGAACACTATTTCATTTATAAAGTAAGAACCGATACCGTGATAAAAACTAAATGAGCGGTTAAACTAACGTCATGTTCTCCTATTATGTCAGGTATTAAACAAGTTCATCATCTACGGCGTAACGAATTACCGCTACTCAAGACAACTCTATTTGCTTGGTTTACCAAGCAAACTTCGAGTTCTATCGTTTGAAGGCGCGTCCTTTCAGCCCTTGCAAAGAATAAAAAGAAAGGCTTTTCTTGTAACCGATTTTTCGAGTTAGTATGCTACGCCTGTGTGCCTATGGAAACCGAGGCAATATTTTTCACCCCTGACCGCCGCAACCAGGTCACATTGAGCAAAGCCAGAACATCTTTTGAGGCTCATTCAGACAAAAGCTAATCACATGGGAATGAGTTTGTTATTGTAGGTTGAAATTTTTGCCTATAGGTTTCATGGCAAATATAGGAAGTACACCCTGGAGCGAAACGGTAGTGTGTTCTAATCTCACCTTTGAAAAAGATAATTAAAACGCGAAAGTTTTGTCTGGATTTGGTTTGTTTGATTAAACCCTTGTTGATGCAACTTTTGTAAATGCTTTTAACATTCATAATAGAAATATACTAAGATGTTAAGCCAAAAACTAAACAAAGGATTGGTTGGGATTTTTTTTTCTGTGTATTGATACTATATTTGTTTTTGAATTGGGGCGAATTTAACTTCGATTATACTTCCAAATAAAGTTTAATACCTGAATGATAACAGATGTTTTTTTTTAAATAAAGATTAGAGGAAAAACTTATTTTTGTTGTTGTTGTTATCTACAAAAACATGATAATGGAACCTAACACAGAATAATTAACAGATTTAAAAGTCAAGTTAATTTTTTTTTTTAAAGAAAAACCTTACCTAAAATATAAAGAAATAATTTACAGTGAAACTGTTTTGAATAATACATTTTCAAAAATTCACTAATTGTTTGGCTTGTTCCTATTTGATTTTAAATGCTCGTTTTGGTACAGTTCTCTGAAGATGAGGACACAGAAAAAAAAATCAAGGACATTAACAGATTCTCAACAAAATCAATAAATTTGTCTGTTGAAACACGTGCTGCCATTTGAGTAAGTAAAAATGATTGAAACATTTTGTAAACAAGTATCAATTTAAATTCTGTTCCTTTAATTAGTTTTTAATAAAAGGTTGGGTGGAAAAAAATTATTATTTTTATTGTTATCCATGTGATCTTCAGTCGTCAACAATGGCTTAAAATGCTTCAAGTTATCCCCCCAAAACGCTATTTGCTTTGAAGTTTCCCTTTATCCATGCAGTTTAACTGATAAAGTATTATAATTTTTAATTCCCCGGAAGATCATTGATAGTCCAACTACTTCAATGGATCTTTCCTAATATTCATGTGCTATTTTAATTGATTTTATATAAATCCCAAAGATTGCTGGGGCGATGATAGAAGACAAGACCTCGCAATATTTTAAAGATGCTCGTGTGCATAGAAACGCGGTTATCCTATCCACAAAAAGAAGCCGATTTTCCAGCTATGTGAAGCGAAAACGTCACAACGCCAATGTTAACTATTTACTTCATGAAAAAACTATTGACTAATTTATTTTTATATTATTTCAAATCAAATGGGAAATCAATGAACTTTATTTTCCAGTGTTTCCTGAATAAAAGAACAAATAAGCTTTATGTTTAATAAGGATAAAAACCGTAGAAGGTAAAATATAAATTTAACTTATTAAAGTAAAAAATATATATAAAGCTCAGTTAAATAAAAGTACAGTGTAAAATGTATTTTAATAAGAATTAAATGTGTGACTTGACATCTTCACTTGTGCTTCCAACATGAAAATTTATCCCTTTTTCAGCAAATTCAAAATTTCATGAGCATATATTGCTACACTGAAATACAGATTGGAAACTTGATGTCATTAGTAGAAAAAAGGATGTGATGTATGTGAATTCATATGAGTGATGATAATAGACGATCTTGACTCTTAACCGTAATGCGTCATTGAGCAAATACAATGGGCAATCTTAAAGAAGTGAAAGTTAAAGGTGAAGATCAGTAGGGTACCAGAAGTATTCAAACCAATTACTTTAAAGTTAGTGTCAATCACACAAAAATATTTCTTTTTTTCAAAAACTAAAAATGTTTATTTGTAGTTACATCTTTGTAATTTTGATTAAAAAAGTAATAGATGGCAAAATTTTGAAACTTTATTCTAATATAAGGAAAAAAATTCCAGATGGGATTTTATGATTTTCATTACAGTGAATCTCTTATCCTATGTCTAATTTTCATCACGTCATGATAAAGTCAAGAGTTGAAATCGGGATGTAACAAAATTTTGAGTCAAAAATTATGAAATCGAAATTATTTTTAGTTTAATGAGAATATTTGTTGGACAAGATCGAAATCTTACGAATAAATTTCAAAGGTTCGTTAACCTGTAAATGATCAAGACTTACCATATGTGTACAGATCAACTAATTTAAAAACATTCTCATTTAAAGAGCAATCAAATTAATTGAAATATTAATAACTAATTTCTACATCATGATTTTGTTCCTATTTTAATGCTTTTATTCTTCAGTTTAATCAAAAGTTCAAATTATAAATATTCTCTACGAATTTTACTAGTATAATGCGTACGTTTTTTAACATTTGATAATTAGAAAACCGTTAAAGAAAAACTACAACTTTCAGAGAAAAGTTGCGTTAAAAAATATCGCAAATAAATTTCGTTATGCCCACATTAGTCTACATCAAGGGTCGGCAATCTATGGAATTCGGTATATTTCTCAGTGGCCCTTTGCACTGCTCTACAAATTTGTTAATTTTGGGGTGGAGGGAATTTGTTCAATTTGTAATGTATCTTTTTTGACAAACATTTTTAGAATTATGGACAGTTACGGAATAACAAAAAAATTTGAAAGATAACTCTAAAGATAAATTTACAGCTATTTTGTAAATTATTGAAGGTTACTGCTGGAGGGATTTAATAGTTTGAAGAGAGATAATTGCATGTACTCTGCTTTCCGCTTTTGGTTCTACATACCTAAGTAAAAAAATCTTTCCTTTTATGTAAAATATTTCGAGTCCGCAAAGAAATTGTTTAACAACTGAATGATCAGAATCGTGTAAAATTGAGTCCCAAATTTTATCCCTGGTTTTGCGTAGAGTGGTGCAGAATTTTTTTTATATATTTATCTTTTTCTTTTTAACTATAATGAAGGGAAATGATTATATTATACGTTGTCCATTTCTTATTTTTATAAATAAGTTCAAAAATACATAATATATATATACAATTTTAATTACTTTTATTTTTGTTGAAGAAATAGTTATATTTTATGCTGTTTATTTTTATGTTAAGAAATATCTTTAAATGATGCGAAATTAATATATAATAAAACTATAACTATCTAAATTATTGACCAGTATTCTCTAATTTTGCATGCATTATAACGGTAATCTAATTATTTCAAGAATGTCTTATGTGGCTAGCTGAATCATAACCGCTAAAAGGTTGCCGACCCCTGTTCTACATTATTCAGTTAAAGGGGACTCATTAAACACTTCATCAGTCTAACATAACTTCAGTTAAAAGATAGATATGATCAATTTCTTCGCACATAATATAGTAGATCTTTGAAAAAATGGAAGAAGCTACCATTTCGATGCTTTTTATGAATGAATGGCTCGATCACTGAGGTAGTTCTCATAAGCATTGTAATCAAAAAGGATCATTCAGTTCCTAAGAAAGTGCTTTCTAATAAAATCATTGCCATTTCACTTCAAAAACTGTTTTGTACCAGGATTTGGTACCTTGACTTCTTAGTTATTTAAGGGAAAATATTGTTTCCTGGTTTAGAAGGTCAAGTTCGAGGTTTGCACATTCTGCGCCTTCCTGCCGCTGTCAGTACCATGGCCTACTTTCAGCTCGACTTCACCTTCCTCAGTAGCTTTGAACTTCTCCCCACCTAGAAAGGCACTTGACACCGGTAAGAAGATCCGCTAATTCAGTGTTTTAGCTGCCTGAAACGTGACTTCAACGTTCGGGTATCTTGATTAATTCAGTACCAGTTCAAAAATGTCGAAAACAAATATGCGGCGAAGGATAAACAAACATTTGATGTCGGATTAAATGAAACTAAACATCGTAAGAAAAGCTGCAACACTGAATAAAGAAGCATTTGAGTTAACGTCAAAGTGAATCCTCTGGAAGTAAAATGCAACTGAGATATATTAAAATTCATTTGTTAAAATGCAATTAAAATGATACAAATGAATCTAATATTTAATTGTTTATGGATAATTGCATTTTTTTAATTTTTGAAAAATGTATAGTTGCTTCAACATAAGATAAGTTGATAAATCAAAGTTCAAAGATACCTGAAAAAGTATTTCAAGATTTTTAGGAATTCTTTCAAATTTAATAAATTTTCAAACAATACTCATAATAATTAATAAACTCTTAATGTTAAACATATATATATATATATATATATATATATATATATATACAAGTTAGAAATGGAACAACTTTGAAGAAGTGTTAATAAAACTGCTATATACTTAACTCTGAAATTTTTTATGTGTATGGGTATTAAAATAATTAATTCAGTTTTTAAATTCGAAAATTGGTAAGCAAAACCAAATAAACGATCTTTTAAAAATTTATAATGTATACGAAATTAGACACAATGATTATCAATTCTTAAAACTGGTTTAAATAAAAAAAGAAACTACACAAATAGCAAAAGAACAGGGATATTAGCTTTTTCTATTAAATAAACTTTAAAAAGTTATGCTGTGATTTAAAAATGAATTAAATTCTTATTTTATTTTTATCTTAGTGGCATTATACTTCATTTAGTTTAATTTTATAGGAATTTCTTCAAAAAACGGTAATTGCTAATATATCATTCCCGCTTTCTTAATCGAAATCTAGTACTTAACTGTCAAACAAAATCCCTATTAGCTTAACCTTATCAAACAGATTAAACAATTTTAAAAAAAAGGGGGGAAGTTAGTAGCAAAAGCCTACTCGTAACCTTTACACAAATGCCAAAAGCCTGCTCGTAACCTTTACACAAATTCCAAAAGCCTGCTCGTAACCTTTACACAAATGCCAATTTACAATAGCAAATTTTCCCTACAAATATTACTTAAATATAAGCAAGAATCTGTTTGTAGATGTCATTGGCACCATTTGTATATTATTATTTGATCTCTTTTTCTAAAAAAATATGGAAGCAGAAATATTCATAAGCAAGGTATCGAGTTTAGAAATATTTGAAGTTTGATAAATTCAAACAAAAAAAAAAAAAACCTCAGTTCAATAAAATGAGGCTTCATCTAGGTGACGTGTTACAGACATACAAATACGGAAATATTTCAATAACATTTTAAATTCCGGGAATATTTCAACTGTTGAACTTTTCCCACTGTTATAAAAAGTTGTTGAACGTCACGGTTGGTCGAAAGCTTTCTTCTGATAGTGAAAACATTTTATTCTTTTTCTACACATCCAAATACCCTAGCGTATTCAAGTCAAAGCTTCCTCATAAACAAATCAGAAGTCATTGATAATTTAGAAGACCCCCCACCTTGAAAGGAGAACAAGAAGTGGTTTTCAAAGAAGTCAACGCTTCAATTCGGAAGTAAGGCATGCATGCATCTGAATTTTTAAAGATGCTACTGAACCCTGCTGTGAAACACATCAAGTTAATGAACGGAAGCTGAACTGTGTTCTTAAGTCAATAATTTTGTACTTTTATTGATTTTGCTTTCAACGCTGAGGTTAAATTCCTCTTAAATTAAAGCTTGTGATTCTTGCCGAAATAAACGTCATTAAGTTTTAATTGCAATGCATTTCACCAAATGGTATTGTGTTCTCACATCTGCGAAAGCGTTGACTTGCTTTTAACAAAGTGATTATGTTCATTCACCTCTTTATTTAAAAGTATTAATTATTTCTAATATGATTCATTAATGAGCTGGGTCTAAATTACTTCCTTGTTATTTAATTAAGACCTAAGTATCTGTATGAATATATTTCTAAGCGGAAGCTAGCTTTCCCCCCATTAACCCTTTATCTACCGACGGTACTTTCTCACTTTAAAATTACATAGAATAACCATTTTTACGACGATACTCAGCATAAATATTCTTTTAAATCCACTCTTCCAAGATATATGGCAGCACGGGTTCTATGATGAGTATTTTGGCGGGGAAGGCGAATAGTTTTAAAACAGAAGTTGTGTTTTCATTTGACATTTTGATCGATTAGAAAACAATTTGACTATTTATTTTCAGTGAACAGTGTATATAATAAATTTTACGGTTGAATAACCCCTTGTGGTACTTATAAGTACCGACAGCACACTGGATGTTAAAGCAAGAACTTAGTTTTTTTTCTCGTCCGTGGTGCTTATTGTTGTTTTTTGTTGTGTTGTAGAATCATGACTATAGTGCAATAGCCTTATGCTTTTTTTTTTCATTTCTTTTTAGCTCAACTTATTTATTTTGCTTTTTTATTGTTTTATTTTAACTTTTTCAAAAAAATTTGGATATCAAATCTGAGCTTGTTTTTTGTTGCGCAATTAAATAAAATATCTATTCTTATTTCAAAAATTAACAAAACTTTAATTTCTTTATATGAAACTGAGATTTAACAGTAACTGGAGAGTTTCAAGGTGCTAATATTATTATTATTATTTCCTTTCCTTAGTCTGGAAAAATGAAGTTCAGTCTTCAAGAGGCTTTGGATTTATTTTAGAATCTACCATCTAAAATCAGTGATGTACTAACAGAAGATTTTTCAGATGAAGAAGTCGCAGCAAATAATCTGCTGGAATTTTTGGTAGATTCTTAAGATGATGATCAAGAGACTGAGCAAGACTCAAGGGGCAGTAATTCATCTTCAAAAAAATACAGTACTTCCTACCCCAGTATGTAGCGGTTTAAAAAACATTCAATCGAAACCTCATTTAAAATGCACAACGCGTAATTAATTTTCGTATATTAATGAAAAGAAAAACTGTTTCTTTGATTATATATATCATCAATTTAAATTTATGTGTAAAAAAAGTGAATAAATTTTAAAAATTTAGTAATCTTTAAAAATAAATATTTTGTGCTGTAAAATATTAGTGTTCTCTGGTTATTTAGCATTTTTAAGAGTTAAAACTGCGTTAAAAAAAGTTATTCTGTTTTTTTGTATTATGAGAATATTTTAGACCTTTGTGAACAGACAGTACTTTAAAGTACCAATTTAATTAATTAGCTCTAACGGATTAAATTTTCCAAAGTTGAGTATTTTATTTATGTATATCTCTTAATTTTCAAAGTAGTGATTCAAAAAAAAAATATTGCGTGAAAAAAATTGCTGTAAATCGTAATGCGGTAGATAAAAGGCTAAACATGCAATAAATATACTTCATGTTTACATGTGAGAAACAAAATACTCAGAATAGATAAAATATTTTAGACACTCACAGCGCTGATTTATCCATTGGGCGCTTGGGGCGGGCGCCCAGAAGCCCGGAAGGGCCGTGATAAACTGGACTTAGCCAGATTTTCTAGTTATAAATTTCAATCCGCCAGTACCAAGGGGGCCTATAGATATTTTGCACCCACCCAGGGCCCTAAATTAGCTTAAATCCCTCACTGGACACACAAATGTTAAGCAAAACATTTCAATACATAACTTGAATACATACATTATTCTAGATGGAATTATTTAGGTTTTAAAATTATTATTTTTTTAAGACACTTTGCTTGCAACTAATATTTTTCCCAACCTTTTAAAGATACAATCAAAAAATTTTTAATGTTTCTTGATATATAAATCTAAGATACTTGTGAAAGTTTAAATATATCAGAAATGCAATGTTGGAATATTCAGAATACACTAGCAAATTGTGATTTTATATCACATAATTATAACATCTCGTGCTTCCACGCCACTTGTTCGGATTTCAAATCCCGGGTTGGGCAAGGTCGACTCAGCCTTTCATCCCTCCATTGGGTCGATAAATGAGCACCAAGCTTACTTGAGAACTAAACACTGGGGATTTCGCGTAAGACTGACCATCTGATCGGAACATCTTCCCATGCACCTTAGTATCCAAGGTCACGTATACTGTGATGGGTACAGTAGGCCTTGACCCTCATGGGCTGTTATGCCACTGAGTTCAGTTTTAGTTTGTAATTACACAACTATACTAACTAAATACGTGAATAGAGAGGAATACTGTGCATTTTTACAGCTTTTGTGCTTAAAAATTATTTAAAAAAAAAAAAAATATCGAAGTCCAACAAAAAAAAATATTTACTTATTATTTTGTGTTACTTTAAAAATAAATATCAATTAAGCTAATGTACTTTTTAATATCTATGAATTTTTTTCATCCAGATATTAACTAACATACCTTCTGAGTACAAATTCTAGATAAGGCATTCTGATACAAACTCTTTAATCATAAAAAACAATTCTATATATTTTTATATGTTTAAAATGAGGGCATATTTTGGCTGAAACTAATTTGTGTTAAAAAAAATTGCTGAATTTTGTACTCTACATTTTTGATGCGATTATTTCTTCATACCTCAAAAAAGATTCTAAATGTGTAACAATTTAAAAAACTTCAATTTAAAACTAATCAATCTTAAAAGTTATATCAACAACAACAACAAAAATTATTTTCACTCTATTACTCATTCGCCAAATACATTTCATCAACAAATTTTAATAACATTAATGAACGTTCCCTTTAAAAAGAAAGAATTAAATGCTTTGAAGCTTTCATTTTCTTGGAATTCCGAATTATTTTCAAAATCTAATTATCATCATTTTTAACGAAGCAAAAGCATACTAAAAAGAAAATAAATATCACTCATCAAATTATTGAAGTGCGTATTATTTCCCCATTAGCAAAAAAAGTCAATTTAAATAACCTTAAACCAAATAAAAGCTCACAAAAAGTGCTTAAATTTATAGAAAGAAACAGTTTTTTTCCCTTACACGATACAGAAATAAAATGCAGTTTAAAAGATTCTTAGACTAAAACGGAAAAAAAGGGGAAAATGTGCAATAAGCTTGTTAAATTAGCCGAGATGGACTTGATAATAATCCATTAACTTGATAGGTTTTTCTTACAACTTTACCCTTTGGAGTACATCTTCAGTTATTTTTAGCTTGGATAGATATTTCTGCTCCAGATACTCAATAATGATGCCAGTCACTGTGTGTCACCAAAAAACAGGATCTTTCAAGATGCAGTATGTTTTACAAACACAATTCTAATGACATTTGATTTAGCGAAAAGCTTTCTTCATCCAAATCCTTTTCCTGTAGTATAAATTTCCCACCATAAAACACGAAATTAATGCTTTATACTCTAACCGACTGACCTAAGTGACCTCTATTTTCCTGAAGATGGACTTCGGACACTTCCGCCAATTCTGTTTATATCTTCTCGCGACAATGATTTCGGCGTGATTTAAAAAAACTAGTTGTCCACTGTTCAAGGTCGATTGTTCAGACAATTTTTCGATGCATAACTTTTTTCGTCCCATTTTTTTTTGGTTCACGTTATTAGAGTATTTGGGTGACCTAATTGAGAAGATACCAATGATTTACATTCCCCACAAAGGGTTGTCTGGACAGAAAAAAATGGTAACCTTAATGGTTATAGGTGATTTTGCATACTGAGAAAAACAGAGAAAGAGAAGACGAAAATAACATGAAAGAAATAAAATATCATTTTTATTTTCATATATTGTTAATATTTCATGTGACATAGATTCATCACGAAAATACAAGCCTGTCTTTAGGGGTGAAATAGAACGAAACTATTGTTAATGTGTAATATTTAAAACAGTCATTTTATTGCATTAAAAAAAAATTAGTCACGAAATGAAACTGTGATTTGGACAGCATTTTACCTTTCCTTAATTCTGAAAATTATCTTGTATATTATTAATTAAAGAATGGTGACAGGAAAAATGTGCTAAAAATAATCCCTTCATTGAAACCTAGTGTGTGTGTGTGTTTCGTAAGATTATTTTCATTTACTTGGTCCCCTTATTTTGTTTCTTAAAAAATATATCCCTTTGTGTAATCACATACTTACTGTAAATGGTCATTATACCTTCAAAAAGTTCATAGGATTTTTAGCATACACTTTTTTTCAGATGCACTATATACGTGTGAGTGTTTTACGAGTTTTGCATTTTTACTATACAACTATTTCAGTGTTTTTTTATGCTTCTAATAACATGATTGAAATAAATTTTTTTAACAGTTTTATTGGAAGCAAATGTATAACTGTATTTGTTTTACAAAAAATTATTAGAAGAACTATTTTTAAAAAAATTACTTCCTTATAAAAGGATAACTGTTTTGAAACCGCTAAAACAGTTATTTCTAAAAATTACTTAAGCATATTTCTTTTTCATAAAAGTTTTACTTTAAGTTTTTGAGTTTCTTCTTGATCCAGAGTTTTTGCTACATTTTTATTTAACTGTGATTTTAGAAATGTTTTTTATTTGCTTGTTTTTTAAATTACTAAATTTAAAACCAAACTTATATTCTTTTTTTATACAAAAACGCGGTAAATTCAATTTAGAGATATGACAAAATAAATGTAATAAGTATACTAAAATAAAATATATAACATATGTAATAAAAGTAATTTATGGATATTGTTTGAGTATAATTGTATTTCATCAGGCCTAAAGCCACACAGTACTTTTTCAAGGGGGTCTGGGGTCGAAAGTTACCATTCTTGTATCATGCTCCTTTTGATTTTGTCATTTTCGAGAACAAAAACAGTAAAAAATAATTATTGAATAAATAATTGATTAATTAATAAAATTAACAATAAACAAATACTTAACTAAATTTTTCGCACTATCACTTAGGGAATTATAATCAATCGGAAAAAAATCAAGGGTTTTGGGGGGCCGGACCCCGGCCTCCTCTTTGTGTGCGCCACTGATCAGGCTCTTTTTTTAACAAAGGAGGCCGTTATAAAAAATCGTATGCACTTTTTTTCAAAGGAATAATGTATTAAAACATTTTTGAAAGCTAAGAAACTTGTTTACGCGTTCCCGGTTTCATGAAAAATTTATTTAAATTCCTAATTTTTAAATATTCTGATATTTCAATTGAACTTTGAATTTAAGTTTGAAGACATTTACTGATGATATGAACCATGGTTGTAACTGGGAAATCATCTCTCTGGTGTCTCCCTATAATATTGATGCCTAAAATTTGTGTTTGTTTGATGAAAGGTAATTTTTTAACCCGTTTAAAATTACAGATTTATGACATTTTCCTACCTTCAAAGGAAATTTCTAAAAAAAATCAATTCAAATTTCAAAATTGTATAATTAGAAAAGCTTAATAATTTGACATAACTCAAGTATCACATTTTTCTGATCATTCTAAAAAAATTAAAATCATTTCTAGAACTATCTGAGTGGTTTTTATCATCCAAAAGTTACTTATTTTTTTAACTCATTGACATGCAAAATGTTTCTAACTTACGAAATAATAACTTAAATAAAAAAAAATTAACTTTTAACGTTATATACAGGTAAAATCAATTTTAAATCATTGATAAATAATGCAATGGGAACCTCATTATAGGCTAGTGTAATTGTAAATGAAATTTTCAGCGATGGACATCGGCAAATCAAAAATTAAGAATTGCTGGACAGCAAAAAATTGTGAATTATATTTGCGTTTATAGACTACAAATATTGAAACGATTGTTATTATTTCACTAAACAGATGAAACGTCATTCCTCGAAAAGATAGTTATTTTATTATAATTTTTATAACAATAAATGAATACAAATTCGTTTAATAAAATTAATAATGTCTTACACCGATAGTTTTACTATGTTTTGGTGACTCTCCAAATATTCAACGACAAGCTTCGTAATTTCGAATTACGATTAAATGAAAAGAGACATGATCGAATTCTGCAAATATTTTGATACAAAATTGTTATTGTATTCAATAGTAGGGTACAAAAAAACCCCAATTTTTTGAATGAATCCACTGAAATAATCTGTCCTATTTTTATCTTTTTTGAATTAACTATCTTATTTTTTGAAATTCCTTTTAAAAACATGGTTTTTACTCTTAATAAACTTTTTCTATAAATCTCAAAATAAATTTAAAAATAAATTAATATTGATATCAGTAATAAAATCATTCGATTTTTAATTTGTTTGTTATAGATTTTTATTTTCATGATTATTAAAGCGAGAATTTATTTTACCTGAGTCTAATTTTTGATTTATCATAATTTAAGAGGCAATATCTGCCATCTTTAAATATAGAAACTCAATAAATTAAATACAGTAATATTCCGAACTTACGCGAGAGGTGCGGGAATCCTTAGTCAATTTCACGTAAGTCAGGGTATGATTTCACATATAAATACACATAAATTATTTATATTTAGGGCCGGAGACGAAAGCAAATAATAATTTAAAAATAAAAATGTTTAATAAAATCTTAAAAATCACTAATATAAAATCGCAAACCGGAGTTATTTTGATGTAGAAGGTTTCATAAAATCTAACAAAGTAATCTTCTGGCTCAAAAATTTTCTTTTCTCCTGTAAAATTTCCTCGTAGCTTACTAATAATTCTATTATTCCTCGTTTTGTTGAAAAAATACGCTCTTCGTTGGAGTCTATATTTTTTAAAAATTTACAACTCTTTTTCAATTAAACTGAGGCTTTTTGTCAAATTCCCAACATCGTCATTCGATCTTTTGATTGTACTGGTTCTAAAGACAAGTTCTTCAATGTTTGCTCTTGCTCGAGCCTTTTTATGACCTCATCTATTGTCAACTCCTGATTGTGAGAATCCAGAAGTTCTTGAACGTCATCAATATCCACGTCTAAACTTATTTGCTTGAAATAATAGACTTCAGTCACATAACCTATTTCACCATTTTTTTTTTTACAAACAAAAGACGAATGGACGAGATTTAAAAATCGCTTAACTCCGGGTTCGCCTAAATCGCGACGTATTACTGTGCACTTTTTCCCTCAATGTAATGAGAATCATAAAAATAAATTGTATCATGGTTGTATAAGATACTAATTTAAAGTAAATGACAAACCGGTTCACACATAAAACTATTTTTGAACCGGATCTGTAAGTAATATTTATATTTGCAATGCAAAAAAAACTTAGATGAATTTCTAGAACATGGAGCAAAAATGACTACTGATCCAATTTTGGTTGCCATTGTTTCCGTAATAGATTACTTGGTGAACAATAGGAATTAAAGGAAGTTGTCTAGACTAAAAGATGAGTACGATTAGAGATGATTAGAACAATAAGGCACACAAAAACATCGAATACCAATTATTAGATGAAATCGCATACTTCCGTTTCTTAACTGGCTTATTTGGGTTTGAATGTTTTTCAAGGGTAAGATGAATTATTCAAATATGATTAAGAATGTTTGTCTAAGGTTTAATTTTGAATCTTGAAACGTAGGTTCAACTTGCAGGAATCTTTGCAGGTTCAACTAAAATGAATTTCTCAGTTTAAATTTTGGAAGAGTAATGTTTAAGGCTCAAAAATTTAATGTGTTCACCCTTATTCTAAATAATGATTAGTTACATGTTTTAGAACCAGTTACGAAAATTTGTCAGTATTTGACCAATAATAGCATTATATTGTCAATCTCTACCGTTGAAAATTACTGAAATATACATTTATACCATTCGAATATTGATTTCATCTATTTCATAGATTCCAGTGGAAAAAATAATTACCACAGATGATTATATATTGTTTACAGTACTTCATAACCGATTGCTATTGTAACTCTTGATAATAATTTTAAAATTGTTTTTTGAAACAAGATGACAAAAATACTTTTTTATTGAAACATCTTTTTTATAAATAAAAAATTTCTGCAAATAAAAGTCTGGAGTGTTTTGGATTTTGTATGATTCGGGGGGGAGGGGATGGTAATCTTTTTTCCTCTTCAGAATATCATCCAATCCTTCTTTATTTTCAGAATATTTATACGTGAAAAATACTTCTGTGAAAAACTGTAATGTTCTGTATAACTTAGATTCAAAAGTGTTTTTTATGTCATCAGTTTATTTAACAACTAAAAAATATTGACAATGATTCCAGAGGTATGGATATAAAAGACAAAAATACACTTAAGCAAAATTAATACTATTGAAGAGTATCAGTCAAAAAATGGAACAAGCACAAGGGGTGAAAAAAAAAACGAGACTAAGTGTGTAGCTTGAAAAAAAGAGTGAAGTTGGTAACAACTATTTTGGTGACGTCATACCACACACCTCCTCTGCCCATGTGGTCAGTTCCGCCTTAATCGATCACGTCATTTGGGGAGAACGGTCAGGGAGTCAACATTCTCCCGGGAAAAAAAAGGAATAAACATCAAATTTTTTTGGAAACTTAAAAAATCAGCTAAAAAATATTTCAAATAAACCGGGGTTGGGATGAAACTTTTCTCGAGTACATTTTTTTTGAATAAAAGGGTTTTCGGGGAAGGGTCAGTGTGGAAGATGAGGAACCAGCTGGGCGCTCAAGGTCAGCAATTACAGACCAAAACATAGCCAAAAATCGTGATATGAGTGGATTCCCATTCACATCAGTGATCATATTATTAATCAACACTACTACATTGAAGTATTAAAAAGTCTTCGTCAAAAAATTAGGCAAAAACAGGCCAGAATTTGGGATTGCTGTTGCACCAAAACAATGCATCCGCTCACATGGCCCTATCAAGCAGTTTCTAAGCAGCAAAAACGTTACTGTAATGTGTCATCCTTTTATTTACCTAATTTGGCCCCATGCGACTTTTTTTTATTTCCTACAGTTAAATCTTGCTGAAAGGGAAATCATTATACCTCAATTGAAGATGTTCAGGCAAAAACAGAAAATCTCCTAAAGGGACTTCCAAAAACCTCGTTCCAGAACTGTTATCAGCAATGGCAGTACCGAATGCTGAACTGTGTGAATGCTGAAGGGAACACTGTCACGGAGGACTGATTCTGTAATTACGATGATTTATTGGACCTGTCTCGTTTTTTGTGTGTGTGTCATACCTCGTACAGTGGAAGACAAACGCGATTTGTGTCTGTTTAAATGTATTGCCCGAATTAAACTCTTGAACTTTGAAATGAAAATGAAATTTTTCTTTATTTTATTTTATAAGCAATCATCGTGAAGTCATTCGTCATTGCAAGTGTTCCACATCTGAGTAAAATTCCCTTTTCATAAAAAAAAACATCTTAAAAATTAAGTGCATCTCTCATACGAAAATAGCGTTTTCGTATACACGAGAATAGTAAAACATCCATTAATAAATGAAAAATTCATCGAATTTTCAATATATTTTGAAATTAAATTTATGGTGGGAACAAAAAAGTTTCTTTAAATAGACTGCTTTGATTACGTAATTTATTTGAAAAATATCAAATTAAATGCAATAATAATTATTATGATTAATTGTGGGGCAATATTTTTAAATGTACTATAAAAGAAATTCTGAAAGCCTTGAAATATTTAAAAATGGGAAAACCATCCCTTATCAGCACTTAAAAGTACCAGAAGCGGAAATTAATCATAAAAAAATGAAAGAGTAAAGTCACAGCAATAAGGAAATCGACCTCGAAAAATGAATGTAATTCATGTTCCCTTACATAAGCTTGAATTATTACATAAAAAAGCTTTTTAAAATCTATTTCATGCTTCGAAAGGACTCCATATTTAAGGAAATTACATGGAATCTCAGATAATAAAGTTTTTTTCTCAGGGTGCATTATTAATTAGCACGATAGCTCATTGAATTCCTACATTTAAATAAATTCGTATTTTTTTCAATATGTGTGTGAATGAGAAAAAAGGAGTAATTATAATATAATCTTGCTTTGCTTGAATTTACCACAGGTTATTCAGATGTCAAAGAAAATTAGGAATGAAATGGTTTTCAAAAAACATTCATGTGCATATTTTTAAAGATCTTAATCGTGCTTTATATTTATGAAGACTGGAGTTATAACTTGTGATTCGCGCTCTTGTGATGCAATTTAAAATCGTACCTTTAAAATGGATCGTATTTATATAGAGAGAGAACCAGTCTTGTGGAACAATATTAAACTGTGTTTTTTTTAAATACATGGCTTAGAACTCTTTGAAACAATACCGTTTCTCATTTTTTTTTTTGGAAGCATCTTAATTTTTAATGATTCTCTACTGGTATTCAAATTGAGCTACCAAATATTCATTCCTTAGATCCCACTTTTTTTACAAAATAAATTTTGTTAAATATCGTTTTTAAGTGGCCCTGTATCAAAAATTTCTTGGAGGCTCTTTAAAATTTCATGATTTTTGCTTACATGTGCTGGGGCCCCCGTATCATGGATACGGCTTTAGCTACGCCCTTGGTTTCTTAGTTCCTTTTCAATTTAAGACAGAGGAGCAGCATACAACTTCATACAAAATGGATTTTTTGTTTATTGAAGAATATTTTCTATTACAACAATTAAAAACCCATCTATTAAAATTTTTTTATTCTTCGAAAGATCATATCAGAGAGGCTGATCCAGTAAGTCTTTCTTTTTAGTGTTAAGAACTCCTACAATTGGTCAAGGTCTACACGAGCTCTCGTGTGCTTCTGCATACCTCTGTAATCTAAGTCCACCTACGCAATTTGTTGTACTTTCTTTTACTGAATTTCAAACCATCTTTGTGCTATAAGCATGAAAGTCATTTTTAAACTGATACAACTGTCCCAAATAATTTTCAGTATATTAAGAAAAGGAACGATGGTATTTAAAATCCTTACAACAAGGGATGAAACAAAAAGTAGTTCACTAAATAGATCCAAAATGCCATATCCTGGAGATTATCTAAAAACAAATCGTTTCTGCGTGTACATCATTACATCGTTAATACAAAACTGAAGAATCTGCTTATCAAACGCATACAAGGGAAAGATAGTACTTCCGCTCAGGTGACCTTCACTGATGATTACGTCATTAGTTGACAAGGGAGGGAAGAAAATGGGGTAATAAAGAAAAACCTATACAAGACTCACCGCAGAATGGTATGCCTTCAGGGTACCATTTGCCGTCAGCATGGCACACTCGGCGAGCAGGTCCAAGTATTTCAAAGCCGCTATCGCAGATATAAGTTGCCACTGTTGCTGGGCCGATGACCTCAGTAGAGAAGGTGACGGTAGCATGGCTTGGAGATCCGGGATACCCGCAGGCGCTCACTAGGTCAAGAATGAAGGAAGATAATTGTAAGAAAAAATATCTATAAAATACACACAAAAAACAGAGGGTGTAGCTAGCGTAATTTTTATGTTTACTGTTAGACCGGTGTGTAATGAGACAGTCGCACTGGATCACGAAAGGCCAGAGTGAAGGTGGGTGTTGAGGAATTTGGGACACGTTCGTTTGGTGGGGACGCGGGAATTGGGGTTGCCGTTAAAAGGATTTATTTCCCTTTACAAGTTCAAGGGTGTTGAAAAAAATTTAGGATTTCTGTTTTTAAGGCCTAAAGAAAGTCATTTTTTAAAAAACTAAACATAAAGAAACTTTTTCAAAATAAGAAAGGTCAAATCATTAACTAAGTAGGACTGTAATTATTTTCACCTTTTCATTCTTTATTTTTTTCCCCTTGGTTTTGAATTATTTCATTTCCATTCATTTCTATCAGGGTGAGGATTTATATTTGAGGAAATTTTATTGTATTAAGATTTGAAAGGTTAATTTTAAACCAGTGAATCATTACTAGCAATTTAAGACGAAGTTTTTTTGGTAATTAAAAGAAGCAAGCATAAAATCACTTAGAGAAGGTAAACATTAAGGCATTTGAGCCTATATATTTAACAATTTAAAATGAGATGCATAAATAACAAACAAAATTAAAAGAAGGTTTACATATGCTTTTAGACAAACTTGTTTACTATTATTTCTTATTTTGAAACTTGGAATCTGATTTAAAATTTAATGAAAGTTTTTTCTGAATAATCCATTTCTTTCCGCTATGTTATGTTTCGAAATCAATAAATCAAATTTTGAAAAAGCAAATAATGCATTGTATTTACTTATTTCAACAATGCAAGTCACTTTAAACTTCTGCTCACTACTGATTAGGTGTAATAACAAATTTAAAAGAATTATTGTTAAATAATATAAACAGTAATATTTTTTTAAGAAATCCTCCCTATAAGATCTGGGATTAAGCAAACACAGCTATAAACACTATTAAATTATATGTATTCTTCCACACAATTAATCTTTATAAATGAAGCAGATTTCATAATGTAATAAAAAACAAACATGATCAGGATACAATAAATTGATTAATGAATAAACATTTTTATACTTAAAACTTCAATACTTATATATATATTACATTTGAAAATTCAAAATTTAGGGGGGGAAACAATTTTCATTTATATTGAAAACTTGGGTACTTTTCTGTTTCGCCGGCGCAAGCGATAAAGTCGTTAACAATGATACAACCGACGCCAAACGTTATATTCCACAGTTACAAAACAAGTAAAGGTCTTTTCTTATCAGTATCGTCCTGTTCATAATATATAAAAAAAATGGATGAAAAACCAATGAGAACTAATATTTATTAATATTTTTTTATGCGTATATTGTGTGTTGGCTCCAATAACGCCAACTTAGCTAGATTTGTGCCGTCAAAACGGAAAAGTACCAAAACATGAGATACGTAAGATTTATTTTTCTTTTTAAAAGGAATGGAAAATCAATAAGTATCATCGGCTGCTTTTTAAAAGACGCAAAATTTACAAAGAAAGCCTGAACAACAGAACAACATAAATATTTTAAAATCGGAAAATATGTAAATTCAAGATGATATATTTACCATAGAAAAACGCGCTAATTCTTCTAAACCACAAAATGACATACTTTTGGGAGGTCAATAACTTGCTTGTGGTTTTGTATATATAATTTTTTTAATGTTACTATTAAATGTATTACAAAGTTACAAAAAAAATTCTTAAAATTATTTTTAGAATAGGAATTATATATATTTAAGAATTACTGATTATTATCATGGCAACACAAATAAGTTGTCAGGTTTCTCAGTCATTGTTACTCGTAGATTTTTCAATGAAAATCATAAAATAGTTTTGCTTATTTCTCTGTTGTCTGTTATAAGCTTATTAATTACTCTTATATAAAATGTTTAATGATTCCTATTGAGGTAAAAAATAGTAGTTAAGTTAATTAAAATTTATTTTTCGATTTGCGATGTACTTACTGTTTTTTTTTTTTTTTTTTAATTTTTTTCTTTGTGCATAAATCAGAGAAAATTAAAGCATGTAAATTATACAAATCAGTATTACACAGGACATAGATATGAATATTTTTAAAACTAAATTGCTTTTTGCATTTAAAATCTAATATATTTCTGTCTTTTTTTCCCGAAAATACTTTAGAAAATGTAGAATAATTAACACAAAGAAGTGCGCTCAGTTGAAAAAATAAAATTTGTTAAACTCTTATTTTTGAATCAATCGCTTGGACGGGTTCGCTTAAAAAGTATGTAATATACCTGTTATTTTAAAGATAGTAATATTTTTAAGAACCTGTCATTTAATGTTTAAGAGAAAGATCGATTCTAGAATATACCTAAGATTAGATTTTTTAAAAAGGGGTGAAAAAAAATTAACCATGATTATAATTTGATAGATTATAACGGGAGAAAAATACACTTTCAATAATTGCTGATTTTTGTAATTCGGAGTATCATAAGATTAAACGATACGCAAATATATAACTCAGATGTAACATGAATCGAAAACAACAAATTAGAGATAAAAATAGAGAACTATTACGCAAATCAGATCCAAAAGAACTTGAACTTCTGACGCCGAGAAGAGCGCGATATTGGCTCAGTTCTAATACTTTTATGATTTGATTAAGATATTGTGTACCAAAATCAGTTCGAAAAATTATTAAAAAACCATTTTTTGCCTCCTTTTTTATTTAAAAGTATCTTACTGTTTAAAACATGACAAGAGGCTTTTGGGTTTTCGTATTTAAATGGATTCAAATACAAATGATTTTGTCACTAGAATCATCTCTATTCTACACTAAAAACTCGGAATAATCATTCAAATTTTGCTATTTTGTTAAAATCCTACCTATACAATGCTTTTATAATTTTGTGTCAGTACTATGATGCTATTGTCAGTAAAACATTATAAGCAGGAGATTTTAATTAGCAAATTTCGTATTCTTCCAAAATTCTCCTTAAATTAAAAAAAGAACAACTATTTAAAACACAAAATTTCAAATATAGTTATTTAAACAATGCTTTTTGATTCAGATATTAATGTCTTTTGTGTAGTTTTAGAGGAAATTCGAGCTACCAATCTTTGAGTCGGCAGATGATAGGTCTGAAGATGTGGGTGCGTGTATCAACAGAACTAGATTAGAATTATGCTAGTAGAGATTTTTAATCCTTAGCTTTTCATGTTTTTAAATTGCGGTGAGTGGAAGTCATTACCTATTGTTAAATTGCCTTTTAAGAGAGAACATAGAGTGAGGTATATATTTAAATGGCATCGAAAAGAACATCATAGAGAAAATAATTATTTAGGAAAATTGAATTCCACTAGAAACATACGTTAATGTACTTTATTGTGTGTTAAAATTTTGTCCAAAAACTTTGATTCTCACTTTTAAAAGTTGTATTATGCATACATTTATGACTAGATTTCTTAACCTATGTTTCGAATTTTATGTAGCTGAACTGCACAGTTCAACATTTTTAAGTATGTATATTTACAAGGGGAAAAGCTTTTCCCTTTTCGTACTTATTCGTATTGTCCATTTAGTCTTTTAATCTTCTGTTTAGTCATATTTGTACAAAGTATTCAATGACTGATTCTCGTGCGCGGGGACGGAAAAACATTTTTGGCGCCCAGGGGCAAGAGGAAAATTGTTAGTCTTGCCTCTGCCCTCGCAATTGGCTGATCGCAATAGAACGAAATTGCCAAATCTTGGTTTAGACGACACACTAAATATCCAGTTTGTCAATGTTAAAAAGCTTTTTATTATTATTAAAGAAGAAATTATCGGCATATAGACAAGCTGAAATTGCTTAGTTAACATACATCAAAGACTATCTTAAATAAATTATGCCGACTATCAAAATTTGCCATCCTGAGCACAAGTCCATTTTACCATTGCCTAAATCAGGTTTTGCACGCACGTGGTTGATGACTGACAAAACTCCCCACAGCAAAAAACCTTTTGAAAAATATGGTTTGCTTGAATTTTCCCTTTTTCTTCTTTTTAAAATAATATGCGTTAAATAAGATGGGTAATAATTTAATTCAATTTATAAGAAATCTCTTTTAGATTTCTCCAATTTCAATATGTGTTAATATTATGTTTTTATCAAGAGTGCACAAAATCGTTTGAAATTTAAAGGAATTTTATCTTATTCGAAATCATCCTATTTATTTAAAAGCATTTGCGAAATACAAAGTTGAACGGACTGCATATTTTACATGTCATTTAAACTCAATTATGTTTGCTTATTACAAAGTCATTCACAAATCTCATATATAAGAATTTTTACATACAAAGCCAATTTTAGCTGATATCATTTGGTTAACAATAAAATCTTATCTACATCATTATTCGCACATCCGGGTATTAAAAAAATCTCATTATTCTCGTTTAGGAATTCTTACTAACAAGAAACTGGAAACAAATTACTTTTGGATCAAATATAAACAGGAGAGCTTCCTTATGATGTTAGTTTTACGTTAGTCTACGATAATCAGTTGTCAGATATATAAATGATCTCTCCCCTCTTCCCCTTTTTTGTAGCATGATTATTTCCTCCAGATTTTTCCACTTACATCCTGTTTTTACATTTAAAATAATATATCGATATGATGGTTTCATCAACCATGTTAATTTGTTTCCCTTCAAATTTATTTGAAACAAATTCACGATAACGTTCGTTTACATTTTTGGTAATCTACATGTTAACACCATCTAATGTTATCCACTGATTATTACTAAATAAATATCTACAATTGTCCTGAAAAACGAACTTACAAACATATATATAGAATTTTAGATAAAAATTTTCCACAAGCAATCATGACCTAACTGCATCACGAAGTTAAACCATCTCATTATTCCTACCCCTCCCTTCAATGCTTCCAAGGGGGATCTTACAAAGAACCATCACTTATGAGCAAAATTAGGCACCTCAAACGGATATCTTTCATGTGGTAATAGAGGTTTCGATTGTTGGTATCGTAATAATAGCCCCTCTTCTTTTCTAGGCCACGGTTATGACCCCTCAGACGGTTAACGAAACAAGTTGCCCATTCATTCGACGTTTAATAAGTAGGTGAACCTACTGTCCTTGAGAAAAAGACGAAAATATTTTTACGTTGCCTCCAGGTGTTGCTTTGAACTTAGGTTGTGCAATGTTGTCCAACATCGTTCACAGAGCTTCATTTTGGGAATCCTAAAAATGTCTTTTCTGACAAATACTTAAGGAATTTTGATGATACTGCTGGCAGAACTTTATTACACATCTGTTTTTTTCTTCGTGTTATGGCTTTTTGTGGGTAGGAATTGTATTCTCGAATGTAGAAGTTTAAATTAAAATTAAAACGGAGTTCTGTTTGTTTTCGAAATCTCTTTTTTTTTTTAGTATTCAAAGCTGTTTTTTAGTCGAGATGGCTTGAACATTGAAAAAGACTTCATCTAGAACGCATTTAAAGAAATTCATAACAGTTTTGAGTGAATTACAATCTATTCTATTGAATGATAGGTTCGCTGTCTCTAAAGTTGATAGTGACGAATCTCAGTATCAGAAACTTATGAAATTGTTGATAGTTTAACATAACAAATAACAACTGTTTGGGTATAAGAGTTAGGAAATATTTCTAAACAAATTTCCTGTTTTCCTCCAATTTATTTACTAATACCAAACAAGAAGGTATTAAGTAAAATTTCAAATGCCTTTTTGATATTTAATTCTCAGTAATTTAGCAGTAATAATTTTATACGATCAATTTTTTTAAATGTCAATTTCTACTGTTAATATAAGCCAATATAAATTATCTTAAAGACATTATCAACATATAACAATTATTTACTTAAAAGTATCGTTTTCACGAACATTTTTCATAGTTTCTGATCCCCCCTTACATGAAATATCTTATATATATATATATATATATATCTGAATTGAATTAAATCACAATACATTTAGAAAAATTTAAAACTACTTTCAGATTTTTTTCTTATACTGTTATTATAACACATGTTCTTAAAAATAACTTTATTATGATAATACAATACTTAAATGACTCAATCGTGAGAAAAATTTCACATTTTTTTAATATGAATGCTTTTAAAATTAATGAAAGTCTTGGAAATTTTTTTTAATTTTGCAAGCATTTCTAGATATTTTTAACAACAATCTAAATTCATCTCAATTTATTACAACGCATCACAATCTAAATTCATTACAAAATCTCGTTAATTAGGGTATGTATGCTAAAAACACTACAGGAAAATATTCGTGCAAAATAAACATGCAGGATTATCCACTAAAAACATCTAAATATTTATTTAATGTGAATTTTTTTCTCTTTTTCTGTAAAGAAACCTTTCTATAGAATAATTTAAAACTAGTAAATTTATTAAATCGATTACAGTTTAATTTCTGATGTAGATTGTCGATAAATTACGAAGAAAAAATTATTATACTCTCTTAAACTTTGGAATTCTCATTATTACATTTTAACTATACATTTGAAAATGACTTAGAATTAATTTATTCATTACAATACATTAGTTTTGATTTATATGTCCCTCGCTTATATGCCAATTCTATTTATATGCAATTCTTGATGGTCCTCTATTAGCCTGCTGAGAAACAGAATGTTATTCACATTTTATTTTTGTGGCTAAATTTAAAAGCTATCGTTCAATAAAATACATGTTTCAGTATTTATGGAGAATATTTTTACATATTATATTTTAAAAAAAGAATAGCTTATATTTTATGAAGAACATTCAAATATTAGAGAAAGTTTATTAAAAGGAACAGTTAAGGCATTGCAATTTAAAAAGAAAAATATTTTTTATTCATTAATAACAAAAAGTTTTAACGAATGTGTTCAAACTTTTACTAGACAATTTTTAATGAGAATTATGATGAAATGAATTCCAAGATTCAAAGGAATGGGGAAGATAGATGTGCACCATTTCAATAACTGGGTTGAGTAGTACACTGAATGAAAAATTCGAAATTTTTCAAAAGTATTCGAAGTTTTAAATCTATCATACAATACAAAATCTAACTTGAAGATATTTTATCGCATTATAAAGTAAGGTTTTTTATAGTAAGAAAATATATATTCCTTACTTTATTATTTTGAAATTCAATAAATGAATAAATGTTTATTTTTCTGATGTAAAATTTTATATTTTTTTTCTGAAATTTTCACTGTTTCCTTTTATTTATGTTACATATTAACATAAAACCTTTGTCATTATTTCAAATTTTGCCTTACGGTGAATGACTTTTCATTCAAGCTCTTGTATTTTAAAAATATGTTAACTTTAAAATCCTTTCTACATTTGCCTCAGTTACATATTTATCTTATTAAAATTGTGATTAATACAGTTATATAATGATTTAAATAGAGTTATATGTATAAAATAAAATGCTTATATATATACATATATACATACATAGAGCTTGAAGTATAGCTTTGTTTTTGAAGTACTAATCATGCACACAGCAAATCAGCATAACCAACAGTTTTCGTAAGCTCAAAGTCTTAGAATTTTAAGTGATCCCATTTAGTAACGGCACGAAAAAGCATTTGATAAAACTCCAATGCATCAGCAAAAAAGAATGCAACGTTATTCGTAAAACTCAGAGGGGAAAACGTAATTTTCTTTTAAAGAGTTTCATTTTTTATGTAGCATATGCAGCTATGCTAATGTTTTTGTTTTCAGAGGAATTTAAATAGCTGAAGCAACTTCAGTCATCTATGAAATTGAAGCTTCTAACACTACTTAAGCAGCAATAAGCTTTACTTCGTAGATGTTTGACTAAAATTCTGCATGCATAGCGTTTATACATTTATACGTATATATTATACATTTGCTTAAGAATTACCCCTGAGATAAATATTTTTGTTGTTGTTAAATTTATGAATTCCACAGATGTGCGACAAAAAAGCAATTTTTCATTTTAAGTGAGTTGGTTATTTTATCAAATTATTTCACTATCGAAGTGATTTATTAAGAAAGTAATTTCTTGCTTGCTTAACTTAAATTCCGAGAAAGATTTCTGCAATTTATAAAACTTTTAAATGACTCACAGAAACAATTAAATTTTTATTGCTGCCAGACATTTTATTTCATTTTGGGAAAATAATAAGATTTTTCTAAAAATTACACTCGAAAATTCTTTAAAATAGGATTAAAGTAAATATTTTGAGTCTTAAGGTTATATATAAAATTTTTAAAATTATATTCATGCGTTCTGTGCAAAAATGCATTACACATAAAAAAAAATTAGTGATATCATTTTTCGATGTTAAATACCCATTTTATTCAAGTTTTAAAGTCTGAAGTGGGGGAAAAAACTACATAATTTTGAAGTTTTCATACCTCCAGATTTAAATTTTATATTCTTCAAGAAGATATTCTGGTAATTTAATCTTGATCCAAATTATCTTCCTGTACAATAAATGCTCTAGCAAAGTTTAAAATTTTTGTCTCAGTTTATCCAAAAGATATTTTTTACACTTATCAAAAATATACATTTCAAAAAGAACTCTTCATGAGTCTACTTAAGCTCGAGCCGCGATTCCAAACAACGTTTCTGAAAACTAATCTAAAGAATCCCCTGAAAAGAAAACTGTGATATTGTATATCACAACAAATCAAATTAAAGAACATCATCTATTTTAAGAAGCTGTCCCATCTTGAAGCATATCTTATTACCAATAAAATTATACTTGATTCACATAAAAAATAATATTCTTAATTTTTGTCTACAGAACAGTGAAGAAATTAAACAATGAACAAAAGTTGTTGCGTTCGACATCATTTCGAAACTTTCTATTGAACCCAGTATCAGAAAAAAATGTTTCTGACTCCTTCAAAGCAGAAGTCCCCAAAATAGGTTGGGGAAGGGGGCGCACCCTAGGGGTCAAGCCAAAGAAGTAGACTCACAAACACTTGTGAGTGTATGATTGTGCATCACGGGAGTGTTAGGCTCTCTCATTGGTCTCTGTGTAGCTTCACTATAGTCTGAGAAGCTCAACGGCGTCATAAATGCATCAACTTTCCAACGCATGCGCAAGCATATATTATATTGTGTTATATTATATTATGCGTGTCATGATGGGTACAACTGCCGTATTTACTCGAATTTAAGTCGCACTATTTTTCTACTGTTAATTCTATTGAAAATCGGGCGCGGCTTAGAACTGAAGGCAAAACATTTGTTAAATGGGAGAAATGGAATTTTAACCCCTTTCAAAAGGAAAAAATGTAACCGTCCATTCGGGCTACTTGCATCGATGACTTATCCCAATCTCCGCAGTTTATCTCCAGTATTCAGTCTATCCAAAACGTTGTTGTCTGCTCGTAATTAAGATTTTTTTTTGTATTAGCTTTCTTTTAATCAACTAAACGTCAAAGATATTGGTAATAGTGTCAAGACGAGTTCACTATGCCACAATTTTAAAAGGAAGGCAATTTTATATGCAGAAAAAAAGGGAAACAGGGCAGAGGTCACTGAAAATTTGACACGGGTGAAGCAAATATACGTTGATGGCGTAAGCAAAATCACATAATTTTTGCTTGTAAGTGTTGAAAAGTCTTTAATAATTCTTTTACATTCTTCTATAATATATTCTTTTAAAAAATGTTACAAAACAAAAGCATTGGATAGCATGTAAGACGACACTATATGAGAAAATGGCGACGCCGACTTCAATTCCGAAGTCAGCAGTAACAATGGGAGTGACGAATCATTTTCGAAGCATGATACCGACTCTTAGAGTAATTATAGGTTCATGTTTGTGTTTGAAAATTTTTAATATACTGGTAAAATAGATTAATTCCTAACTTCTTATTATTTCTCATTAATTTTTTTTGTTTTAATTTCTGAAGTACCGGATACTGACATACCTTTTACAAAGTTTTTTTTAATTTAATTTAATTTTTCTCAAAAACATGTAGAGAATTGGGGGAGGGGGCTTAGAATCGATGGAGGCTTAGATTCGAGTAAATACGGTAATCTAATTATTTTTGTCTTAGGGATATACGCGATCGAAAAATCTTGAAGATGGCTGCTTTAGAAAACCAAAAACTATGAGGCATATCTCTAATGACTCATCTCGACTGTTAATAAACAAAACAACAGACTGCAGCTGTAGAGCCCCTATTGCGTGTTAATCAATAGAATTCATGTTTAGCTAGTTGATCTTTCTTCTGTTTCGTTACACCCCTCTGTGTCAGCTGTGGCTTAGCTTTATTGCGCTATAAATTAATTCTTTTAATGTGTCTTTCAAGTTATTTCATGGAACTTTATTATCTCTTTCCATTTCTTCTACTTCAATTAAAGTTTATCTGTACTCAATTGTGGATAGAACGTGACTTGAAAAGAAAGAGTATTAGACGAATCGATGAACAAAAGATACACTTAGTCACAGAAGTTACAAATTAAATGAAGGAAGGTGGAATACATACAGATATAATGTAAGATTACATCAATGAAAATAAAAAAATATTGCATTGATAGTAAGAAATACAAACGCTATTATTATTTGTGACTTCACTTAAATGCTACTTCACAGCCATTTGAAGACAACTCATAATGCGAAAAGAATAATCTATTAAGTAATGAAAAGCAAAAAAATTAAATTTTACATAGCAAATAGCCTTTCATCATATAAAGGATTTAACAGAAATGGTTTTTAATATTGACAGGTATACGTAAAATATGGGCGATAAATTTATGAATTAAAAAGTAATAGTTATTTCGACATTTTTTCTTTATGTTCTCTCGTTATATAAAGATTTATTTTCAAAAGAAACTAATTACATAAGTGTGTATCAATAAAACCTTTTCTTTTTCAAGTCAATTACAAAGTACAATTTTTTTTAATAAACACAACACATATCATCAACAGTAAATAAAACTTCATTGAATTTTACTTATCATATGGTTCGAGATAATTTTAAAAAATAATTTGGGGAATAATTGGATATAGCTGCACTGTGCACATTAAAAAATCCAGTTATTTCTGTAAAAGTAGTTTCACTGCCCAAACACATTGCAATGTAACAAAGCCCAACTTATTAATACATAAAATCGTTTAAACCTTCTATCACCTGAAGAATCTATACCAATTTAAAAAAAAGGGATGTAAAAGATGAATCAATAATCGGGACAGGACTTTCAGTCAAGTGGTTTTCTTCATGTGTACCTAAGAACCTAGAAAAAAGAATGACTAGACCATGTCCTAAATATAGCAGACAGAAATAATTAACGGAAGTAAAATGTATTCCAATCCTGGTCATTGGCTTCCAATTACACGTGGCTGCGCAACTGTTCTCATCTAATCAGGGTAATTAAAATGCCGCTTGGCATTGTTCTTGTCTTGTTACAGCTAATGGAAATGCATCCGTAAGTAACATTGTTAAGAAATGATGGATTAAGGAAATGAATTCGAAATATTTATTTAGAAAACTATACATCTTTTTACAAATGCCGCATTTTTCATTAATAATTTACTTCAACGAATCACAATTTCGAAAAGCTAAATTAAATTACAAAAGATAAAATTACTAATTTTAAAAAATGAATTTGTATTAAAACTCTGTTTAACCCTTAAAATATTTATGTAAAAAGACTGTCAATTTTGCAACAATATATCAATACGTTAAAACTTTAAGTAAATATGAAGGATCGAGTAGAGATATAAGAACTCATAAAATTGTAGAGTAAGACAATATAATACCTAATTATGATATTCATGTTTGAAGGGTAACAGAAAAAAGATATTTAAAACTTTGACCATATATGACGTTCAATTGACTGACAGCTTTTCAAAGGTTCAGAAAATAAAATTAAATAATTAAAGTAAAATAAAAAATGAGGAGAAAGGAAAAATACCAAGAAAGAATAGTAAAAAAAAATGTTTAAACTTTCTATGCTATATTGCCCATAATTTTATTCCGTAACCTTTCAAAACAATTTTATCAGATGCATTAAAATCTCGAGTAAGTGTAATCGACTTTTGATTAAGTTAATGTATCACCAGAAAATCTCACTAAACATGTTTTAAATTCATAAACCAGCTTCATTCCTATGATCAAATTATTTTCGTGCCATTTATTTAATGATAGTGATAATCAATCATATTCACATTGTCAAACAAATCAATTTCAGTGTACTTTGTTTTAATTTTTTGTCTTTCCCATCCTTATTCTGCAGTAAGTGGGCTATAGCATTACTGATAGAATGTTTGGATTTCACACACAGAGTTCGATTTTTATTTCATCCTTTAATGTACGGAATCACTGGTGTAATCTCTTAAACGATTATGTACTACGATATTACGAAATAATATGCATCAAACCAGTTGTAGAAGACGATTGGCACGATTTATGAAATCTTGAAATAAATGATAAACTGCATCACTAAGTGTCACCATTTATCACTGGAAATCTTTATCCTGCAGAAGACAAGACATCATTTTAATTCATTTACGCGAATTGGACACACGAAATTTACTTATAAACACCTTCTTCTAGGAGAAAATTCATCTTATTCGTAATTACCGAGTTCATTAATTGACTACGAGACACATTTTCACTGAATTCTCAGGTTTTAACCCTACTCGTGTGTCTTAAACCTCTCAAAGCACGTAGTTGAGTTGATTTGGTTCAGAGCAACCCCAACCACAAACTTTTCATTTCTTGTATGTGAAATTGGTTTTCCCAAATGCATTCAATTTTATAGGAAACACACACAGATATTTTTCCTACATGATTCATAATTAAACTTTAAAGTTGCTCGAGTTTTATAAATGGCATATTTTTCATTTTTTATCGGGTAAATGTGTTCCGAGAGGATTCCGTGCCAAAAATTTAACCCAACCGCCTTCTTTCAATTATTTTTATGATGGAAGCAATGAAATGTAAAGAAATCTGATAACTTCAGGTAAATCATAGGAGTAATAACCGTTTTGGCTAAAAAAAATTTTAAAGTGTTTTTCACGCAATAGGTGAAAAAATAAGAACCCACATTCAAGGCCTCATTGAATACAACGTGCTCTTTAGTCATCCGGAACGAACTTTCCACGCTGGGATGATTTCGGCATTTACAGATTATCTGCAATGTTTCACTGTGTGACAGATTTACGCTTGAATCTTCGTTTGAGGAACTAGATACTTAAAGGCAATCAAATAAGCGGTTTTCACGAGTAATTTGCATGCAGACAAAAAATAGCATAGCATGAACAGTAACCCAATTTGTGTAATCACCATTGGTTACTATGCGGAAGTTTAATGTTTTTATGTCTTCTTTGATAAATTGAAACATTGAAAATCCAAAATGTTTCGAATGTGGATGAAATATGATATTTCAAATGAAAATTATTTCTAAGCAACCCACATATTTCCATAATAGCGTCAACTCAATGCTGTATGACTGTGTTTTAATATGCTGTGCACAACATTGCGATACTGAAGTATTATATTTTACATATATTGATTTATTGCATTCTTTGAAATATTTGCTCTTTGGTGAGGATAATTCTTTTAGATGATGCTATATTTTAAATGCGAAAAAAGTATTTTAGCTAGAATTAATATTTTTAATATTCTAAAATCAAGCATATCGTTCTTATAGGAAGGAGTAGAGCAAAAATGCCTGTTTAGATTGCTATAAATTCCTTATTCCTCACATATTTCTGGTATAAATTGCGGAAAAAAAGATGGGAACAAATGCGAAAATATATTTTGATATTTCATAATGTTACCATCCAGCGTTTTACAGTAATATAATAGGCTGCGTAAGGCTCTTTTGGGACAAAATAATACTGCATTGAGTGAAATCATTTTTTCATTATACATTTCGGAATAGCAATTCAATGATCTAACTCAGTTATGTTTTCCCTTCAAAACAGAATCATTCAAACTTTGCTTAAAATTTTGCGTTTCAGAAAATTCGTAATAGATTAAGATTTTATGATAACCATAATGAGAGGATTCCTTCAATCCGCTAATATAACTAACATCAAAAACTGGTTATTATTCAAATACATGTCAGTGGGAATTTAAGTTAAAAAGCTCCCCGAAAAAATCATAGTTTGTGCAATTTTAGCAGCTAAGTATATTTTAGTTATGGCATAAATATGGTTGCTGTTGGTTGATAGGTTTGAACTAACGTCACTTTAAAGCAGCAAAAGATTTATTGAAAACTGACTTCTTAATACTGAACCATCATTAAAAGCGGAAGACATACCTGAGTTACTTCACTCTTCCAAATTTTACATAACGCCTCATTAGAATTTTGAAGCCTAGTTTAATTAAATGTACATTAGTCCACATTATTCCAACTAAGGGTTTTTGATGGAAATAAATACTTGAGTTCTCGATTCGATTTCAACGTCACTGATCACGAAATTCTCCAGTTTATTTCCAGGATTTATACCGTAGCCAAGAATACTTAGAATAAAAATAGAAAGAAAAAAAAAACAGAAAATATATTTCACGTTGTCTCAATGAATACATTTCTTCATTCGTTGAATCAACACATTTTACTGCTAAATATAACATTAAAATAACTTATAAAGTTATTCGATGAAGTTTTAGACATAAGATGAAAGTCGGTAGTTAGAAAAAAATGAGAAAGAGTCGTACCTTTTATGTTCTTACAAAAAGTTCGAATAATGAGTTTGAACACTTGAACGCACTGTTAACTTTCATATCAGTATATGCTGAAGGGAACGAACTCTGTGTATTATATAATGCACTTTATTCACTACAACTCTTAAATTTTGAATGTCCTTTTTTACTATTCACGGTGAAGAGTCTGTATTTATTGTGTTTTTGAATAAAGCGGATACATTTTAATAGCGTGCACAGTTTAACAGTTTTTTGGATTACGGAAAACGTTATATATGTATTTCCTACTTCTAAAATCCAGAATTTTACGATATAAAATTCTTAGTTATAAAATTCTTGATAAAAAGTGTCTAAAAGTACACATCAGTCATTTTTCAGCAATGATACGCTTATATCTCTAAGGGTGCATTCGGACAATTAAGACACTAACGCTGCATATTATACTTTTTTCTTCCTATCTAAATTATTATCAACATATATCTATGAAACGAAAGTAAGGTTATTGTTTTAAATACAGCTTCAAAAATATATTTATTTATTTATTTAAAGTAAAGCAATGGAAACAGATACTTATACATGTGCATTAGAGATTATTTATTAAAGGGTCAGGAAAGATTCGGAAATCAGTTTAAGGACTTCCAGCTACGATTAGTTAATCAAAAACTATTCCACGTCAACAGTGGTATTGGATTCGAAATGTCTCATGAAGCTTTCAACATTGAACAACCAAAAGCGGAATCTAAAAATCTTAGCTCGTAAGGGGCATACCTTAGGGTAACAACCGGAAGGTGGGGGTATGTTAGGAAAAAAAATAGGATCAAAGCGTACAAGAGAACCATAAGTAGTATGCATTATTTGAAAAATTCTTACGAAGGTATTTTTAGAATGTAAAGATTTCTCTACGTATGTGGTTATAGTAAGCATATATATATATATATATATATATTAACTATTTCATTAATAGAAAATCTAGCCTCTAAGGATCTTTTGCCGAGATTTAGTTCCTGCGTTAAAGTAAAAATGACAAGGGCAAATTTGGAAGTTCTTAAAAAGTAAAACAGCCTTTTATTCAGTAATAATTTGACAAGTTTTTCATCAAATATTTTACTTTAGAGAAAGGAAAAAATAAAAATAATAATAATAAATAAATAACTGAAAATAAATAAGAATTAGAAGCAAAAATCTTTTTGAATGAAATAGTTTGTAATTTGGTTAAGCATGACACGATTTTCTCTCATATTTCTGATTTTTTATGAAAAATTTTCAACTGCATCAGTCAATTGTATCGAAGATCAAAATAACTCAGTTTGAGTCCTCTCATCTTGACACACAAAGAAATAAGTATCATTCACATCTCTAGAATATTGTTAAATTTACTCAGGAACATCTTTTATAAACAAGTTATTCTTCTTTGCCATTTTTTTTCACTGAATAAGCATATAACTGCAATTAACCAGAGGCAAAACGTACAAATAATTTTCTCACGTAGACAACAGTTTCACCTGCGGAATCTACCCCTAACGGGCCCCAGGTTACCATGAAAGGATGCTGGGTACTCAGGGGAGCGTAACAGGGATTAAAAAAAAACAATTTCCTCCTCCAATACCAACTGATTAGACAAGTTCATGAACAAAACCAGTTACTTTTTGCCTCTTTGAGAGCTATTTCTTGTGAAATTGAGAAATCGCAGTTTTTCACAGATTGGCTGTTTTACAATATACGTTGCGTAATTATTTTATTGGATAGCTATACGTACCGACATACCAGTTTAATATTTTTAACGCATTAAAATTACTTTTTTATCAACTACAAGCAATATTTTACGATTATCAATTGCGCAAAATATATTTTTCTTTTATTGATTTTGCTTCAAAATCAGGATCTAAAATACAGACGAATGCTATATTTCCTTAAAAAGTTATTTAGCGCAATATGAATTTCGGATGGGAATTCTTAGTCTTTCTTTTAAATAAAAAAAAAAGTCTCACCTTCAGATTAGTAGTTTTCACAGTTAACTTAAATTAAAGTAACTGTTTCTATATATACATTTGATTTAAAGTATTTTATCAGTTTTTCTTTGTGAGAGATACTGTTTTGAAGTGGCGAGAATAGTTTCATTTTTCACATGTTTGTTATGCCAATGTGGTCTTAAAAATTATGCTATATATACTTAGATCTTTTGTTTCTGGTTTAGATACGTAGATTAATGTTATTACATGGTATTTCGTATTGGAAACTATCTCATAGTGATTTAAGTGTTAATCATTTAGTATTACGATTGTAATCTTATAGTATTTTTCAAATCTTCTCTTTATATTATTTTCTCTTTATTTGAGTGCAGTTTAGTTTTTAGTTTAATTTATTCTTAAACATACAAGATAAGAAAAAATTCTAAATTTTTTTAATAATAATATATTATATTTATAACTGCCACACTAATTAAGTTATTAGGTTTTTAAACAAAATTATTATTTCTTATTTGTGACTAAAGGAGAAGCAATTTGTCGTGATAAATATTAATAATTTAATATAAGGATTTTTCTTCACAATGATATATTTTTTAGATATAATTATGAAAATATTTTTATATAAATCTTGAAATCTTTGCTAAAATTCCGTACTTTGTCAAGACTTATAAGATCTTTTATTTGCAGTATGAAAATTCCAAGGTAGATGTAATATAAAATGATACTTTCAAAATGACAGTTAGCTCAATTTTACTCAGCTGAAATGTACCAAGATATTACGTTAATTGGCTAAGCTAAATATTCATGTTACGAAAACGAAGAATCATTTTAATTTACTTCGCGGAATGGTGAAAATTTCTTTTAGTGAAGGCTTTCGTAACGTGAAAATTTTCCCATCCTAATGATTATTTTATCTTTCTTTGTGAAAACCTTCTGTGCATCCTATTTTGAAATTAATGCAAAATAAATTCAAGTTAATTACGTACGATAATTCAAAAATTTTGCTAATAAACAAAATTATGAAAAAAAAAGAAAAGAAAGAACTTTTGTTGGTTAGTATTGACACGTCACTTCAAAACTACAAAAGGATTATTTGTGGCGGAATCCATAACACTGAGAGAGGGCTGAGTAATTAGAATAACGCCTTAGTATCCCACTCTATTATCTTCCGCACCATACTCCAGGAAGCGTATGCAGCAAACTCCATTGCTGTACACGATGGTCAATGGTGAAATTAGGGCTTGAACCCACGACCCGAATCGAGTGTTGCCAGCCATGAAATTCATGATTGCAACTATTCTGGGCTACTAAGGCCTTTGAAAAAAAATCGACGCGTACATTATTTTGGAATTTCATTGTAAAAAATCACTTGCAAATTTTACATAATGAACATTATATATGTATATTTCATTTTACTCATTTCAATCATTTGTAAATAATTATAAATTTAATAACAAAGAACTTTAAGTTAAATTTGCTTTAAAATGTTCTCTTTGATTCCAATGTCTCAAAAATGATAAAAGAAAAAAAAAAAATAAGCAATTTTTGTTGAAATAAACATATTTTGCAAAAGCCTATAGTTCCTTACTGGAAAAACAAAATGTTTATTTCCTTGTTTTCAAGAAGAATTTTTATTTTATGTAATTAAAAGCAAAAAGAAAAAAAGAAGAAAAAAGAAGAGAGAATACATTTTTGTTTCTTTCAAGTAAAGTTACGACTGAATTAAAGTATTTAGTGCGAAGTTAATAAGCTAACAATTTTAAACGTAGCTAAACATTTTTCACATAACATAGTAATTTACTTTTCTCCGAAAGGTGACAAAAAAATCACATAAAACATTTTTGTACAAAATGCAAAACTCTTCTTCAAAACCTTATATAATTCTCCAATATTTTTTTTAAACACCAAAAATTCCGTGGAAAATATATTTCCGTTTCTTTTCATTGATAACTTTTTAAACACTACAAAAATAAAATTTCAAAAAAAAAAAAAATCATAGTAATGAAAAACATCACTCACCTGTTGAGATGAAACAGAAAACGGAAACTAAACAACCTAAGAGAAATTCCATTTCGTACGGAAATACGTTTCGTCCACGTTTTACCATGATTTTTCAAGGTGAAACTTACTACTCTCTCAACGTCAAACAACCAACATTATTTCACAACCGGCTAGCGTATAAATTTCTATCTTTATGAAACCTTTCTGATCGCTAGGGATGAGTTTTATGACGCGCCGCTATGACGTCACGTGAACTTGAGACCAATGACAGCTGAGCAGAGCATCCCAAAGTCACGGTTAATAACCAGCCTTGGCGCGTTATCGTCCGGCGCGTTTTTGGAATAGTTAAAAATTATTTCGCAATGAGCAATTGTGGAAAACGGAAGTTCCGTGGCAATGCCCCTGTTTTGGCGTATTTTTTTTTTATAAATACGTAGCTTAAAAACTCTAAAAAGATATTTTTGAAAACCTGTAAGTTCAATTAGAAAATTAATTCTATATGGGATATTGTAATGTTATTTAAAAGATATTGATGTAATTTTGCGTATTATTCGAGTTCCAAGATATTTCACTTTGTGTGGGTGTGTTCAGTGGCGTAACGTACATCCCCGCAACCCCCGCATTGTGGGAGGGGGAGGGCAGGATTCCATCGGGCACAAAACCTCACTGACCCCAAGAGTACGTATTTAACCAATTTATAAAATATTAAAGGCAAAACCTTTTGCAGAAGGGGAGGGGGCGAATATTCTCTGTTACGCCACTGGGTGTGTTACTCAGTGGCGTAACGTAAACCTCCGCATTGCGAGGGGGGAAAGGACTCTAAGGCGCCTACGTATTAGAGCTTGGGGCCCAAAACCTGAGTTTGCGGGAGGATGGGGGGCTAATATTCTCCGTTACTCCACTGGTGTGACTAATATACTCGTTTTATTGCTGTCTCACGGGTCAGAGTAACCAAGTGATCATGGTCGTGAAGTCGTGGCTGGGGTTGCTTCTGTCGAATCGTGATTTAGAGTTCTGATGCCACTGAAAACCTACTATGTAGAGCAGTGGCGTAACGTACACCCCCGCATTGAAGGGCTCCCAAGGCTCTAGGGGGTCCAAAGCCTGACTGACATCAAGCACATATTTGGGTTTGGGGGCCTAAAACCTGACTTTGCAGGGGGCGAATATTCGCCGTTACACCATTGATGTAGAGGTCAGTGACGCACATAGGAATTTTTCAAGGGCATTTAGCAACAATATCGCTTAGCCCTTCTTATCTTCAAACAATTTTAGAAGTTATAATTGAAATTGAGTATGTAAGAAATATGAGGGACATTAGCCATTGGAAAATCCAGGTGCGGCTTTATTAGGGTAAATCGACCGTTCAAAAATAATTTAAAATGTTTTAATATTAAGAAGTTCCAATAACTTTAAATTTAACAAATGAGTTAGAAACTTATTTAAAGTAAGTTCTTTTTGTTTAAAAAAATATATACATCAAAATCAGTGGCGCACACGGGAATTTTTCAAGAGGGGGGTTGAGGGTCCACTATTCTCGTATCGTATCGCAATACGGCGTCAGACATATTCTTTTGGTTTTGTCGATTGTGGGGAACAAAAAACAGTAAAAATTAAATTATTCAATTAATAAGTAACATTAACTGATAAAATAAACTATTAATAACACATACTTTATTAAATTTACGTGCTATATACATAGCATTATAATGAATCGAAAAAATTAAGGGCTATGGAGGAGTCCGGACCAGGGGCCTTCCCTCCTTGTGTGCGCCACTGGTAGAGATGCTTATGCATGTTACATCTCTCGAGGCTCAAAAGCCTCATGTTGGCGTGGTGTAGAAGTTTAGAGAGTAGTATGCTAACTTAGGATTGTCCTTGTCACTTAATTGAGTTTCAAATTTACGAAGTACGATGCAATATCCCTCGCGTAGTTTCAAACTGCGACGTTAATAAACGATCAATCAATGAATTATGTGTCATGAAACCTGATTAAGTATTTTTTATTTATTCTGTATTACATTCAGGTAGTTACAATTATTGTGTTGAAATACGAACAATGAGTAGAGAGAAATATATCATTATTTATTTTAGTAAAATAAGAAAAATTCGAATGACTCTCATTCATTTTTCCTTGATCTTTTGTTGCATTGCTAAATGTTTTACATTTTCATTAATGCAATAAATGAAAAGAAAACATAGTCCCTTAATTTTCCATTTTATCTACCAATAAATAACAAATTAGTTATAATAAAGGAAGGATAATATGAGACAGTATTTCGATTCTATAAGAATAAACATCATTTGCTTAGACTGAAGGTTTTTATCTATTTTGAACAAAGTAAAAGGAAATTGTTGACAAAGATTAAAGATTTTTTTTAATGAATTTCTTAGAACTTATTAAAAACACACTCTAAGGGAAGAGGAGGAGGAGGGAAGATCTAAATAATACATTACTGACCATTAAAATTGCTACACCAGGAAGAAATGCAGATAACAAAATGATATTTATTGGGCAAATACTCATATATTATACCAGAAATAACAAGTGATTAAATTTTCAAGGAATTTGGGTACATTCATCCTGAGAAATCAGTACCCAGAACAACCACCTCTGGGAGGAATAACAGCATTTATACGCCTGGGCATAGAGTCTAACAGAGATTGGATGGCATGAAACAAGTACAGATGCCCATGCAGCTTCAAAACGATGGCACAGCTCATCAACCGTAGTGACTGGCCTATGGTAGCAATCCAGTCACTCGGCGACCATAGACCGGTCGTTTTCTATTGGCGAGAGATCTGGTAAACGTGCCGGCCAAGGCATCAGCCGAATATTTTCCGTTTCAAGGAAGTCAATATGAGGTCATGTATATCTCGCAGAAGCGTAGGGTTTCGCAGGGCTCGAATAAAGGGTAGAGCCACGGGCCGTGACACAACAGAAATGTAACGTGCACTGTTCAAAGTGCCATCAATGCAAATAAGAGGTAACTGAAACGTGCATCCGATAGCACCCCACACCAGCACGCCAGATGATGGGCCAGTATGACGATGGCGAATGCACGCAGCCAATGTACGTTCACCAGGATGCCACCAAACACAGATGTGTAAACTTAATGCTGTAAACAGAACCTGTATTCATCTGAAAAAATGACATCCCGGCATTCGTGCGCCCTGGTTCGTTGTTGATCACACCATTGAAGACTCTTTTGTCTGTGATGCAGCGTAAAGAGTAGTTGCAGCTATTGTCTGCGAGCTGAGAATCCATGCTGCTCAGTGGCGTAACGGAGAATATTAGCCTTCCCCCCTGCAAAGTCAGGTTTTGGGCCCCAAACCCAAATACGTACTTGGAGTCACTCTGGCTTTGAACCCCCAGAATCCCTGACCCTTTCGCAATACGGGGGTGTACGTTACGCCACTGATGTTGCTGCAAACGTCGTTGAACTGTTCGTGCAGACATTTGTTGTCTTGCAAACGACCCCGATTATTGACTCAGGGCTCGTGGCGTGGCTTCACGATTCATTAAGGCCATGTGGGTAACATGCCTGTGTTTTCGGCTGCTAGGACGTTGAGATCTAGCATGGTGTTCCGTATTGCCGTCCTGAACCCATCGATTCCATATCCTGCTAACAATCATTGGATCTGAACCGACGCGAGCAGAGATACGATAAACCGCAATCCCGGTACGCTACAAATCGACCTTTATCAGTAAGAAACGTGTTGGTACGCATTTCTGCTTCTTACACGAGGCATCACAACAACTTTTCATCAGGCAACAACTTTCATATGCAGTTTGTGTATGAGAAACCGGCCGAACTATTCCCTCATTTGAACCCATTGTATATGTCGCTTCCAGCGCCTACTTTGTCTGAATGTGCTGAAAAGCTAATCATTTGCATATCACAGCACCTTCTTCTTGTCGTTTAAATTTCACGTCTATAGCATGTCGCCTTCTCGGTGTAGCAATTTTAATGGCCAGTAGTGTAGTTAATAAGTTCCCATTTTATTTAAGGTATCCGACTACGTTCGAAACCGTGATTTTAAAAGGGCGCATAAATGGATAATTTTCATTATATTTAGTGTCGCTTATAGATTAGAATACATGTATAAAATTGTTTTAAGGACATTTTGACAAAAAAAGTTATTTAAATACAATATTTCGGCTAAAAATCAACTTAGAATAAACTTTGTTCAAAATGTTCTCCTTTCGTGAAAAATGCTTCTATTATAATAATATTTTGCCTGTATATAGCTCAGAAATCTGTACAGAGGCTCAACTATGATTTTTTGAAAATTCACATTATTTTCAGAGTTACAACCATTTGAAATAATTATCGGTGTTTTTTTCTTAAAATTTCTCCCCTCTGTTGTCGTAAGACACGAATAAGCCCACTTCTAAGTTATATATTTCAAAAATTCTAGTTTAGACTCTGTACAGAGGTCTGAGCTATATACAGGCAAAATATTATTATAATAGGAGCATTTTTCACAAAAGGAGAATATTTTGAAAATTGGTCATTCTATGCCCATTTTTTGTCAAAATATTGTTCTTAAATAATTTTTTATTGTAATACTATACTTAAAACAGTTTTATATACATTTTCTAATCTAAGCGACACTAAATATCATAAATATTATCCATTTATACGTTTTTGCAAAATCACGGTTCCGAACGTAGTCGGATACCTAAACAATTACTAATGAGCGGGAAAAGAGAAAAACTAATATAATGAATTGATATTTTCAGTTAGAAAAAAAACCCTTTTTAATAATAAATCTTACATCTATATATTATAATGATATTCCTTAAGTGCGACTATTCAAATTGCTTTTAATTGTTGTGAAAACAATTAATTGGAGGACTATGCTTTACCTCGGGGGGGGAGAGCAGCCCGTGGCCCTCCTTGAATAATTACAATTTTACAAAATCCGATTAATTTGTGAAATATTTTTATAATATTTTTATTTTTAATCTAGTGAAGTATGTGTCTTTCAAAAATGAAAATTATCAAACATAAATCGCGCTCAAACTTAGCGGACGAAAACCTGCAACATCAATTACACGCATTACGATCGACTTGTAAAAACTAATTGAAAGATCTGAGAAAAAAATATACATTAATTAAATAAATTAAACCTTATTTGATCATTATATTCTTCTTAATATATTATGTATGTTTGTATACATGAAAAATAATAAAAATAATAATAATAACTCATTATATATTTTTAATTTTCACTTCAATAAATGTTTCTAATGAGTCCAAATCTAATATAAAGACACATTTTGATATACGTCCCTTGGGATTACAATGTTTTTTCGAAGTCGTCCGCAGGGTCATTTGTGTTGGCCACTCATTCTTTCGCTCTCAATTAAGATTAAAATTTTAGGCTATTGATATTTATATAAGATTTTGAAGCCGTAGAATAAATTTATCATGAAATATTCATTATATAAGCGGCCTAGAACTTTTGTACAGTTGACTAGTTAGTGATTTTTTGATGTTTTTTAAAAATATTTTTTTTTGTCAATATATATGTAGCAAGGTATTTGTCAAATCTTGGCTTTATGATAGAATATCACCCTAATTAACACTTTCATGGGTCGTTTATTTCTCTTTTGAATTTCTCGCAGTTTTTTTATGTTTTATTAACAATTAAATAATAGCATTTAGGGAAATATATTTTATTTTGCCGAACAATTAAATTTTAGGGGTGGGAAGAATACTTCCTAAGGAACCATTCACCGTCATAAAGAAAATTAAATTTAATGGTGATTATTTGGCATGAAAAGATGAGAAGCATGTTGCAATTTACAAGGGGACATTTCATTCTGCATACATATAGCGGGTCATATTTTCTTGTTTTTCCTTTACATTTTCACATCGTCTGCATTTGGGAAACATTTTTTGGAACAAAATGATTCCCCCACACTGGCTAAGCGCACATCATCCGGAACTATACACTTCTTTGCTTGAAAGTTAGCAGAACGTCCTTTCCTTTTTCTTGAGGAATATCCGTCTATTAGCTAACGAGCTATTTCTATACGGAATATTAGCTTGTCTATACTTCTGCTTCTTTTTTTCACTTGCTACAGTATGAAACTATTTATGATAGCAAGGTCAATAAGAAAATAAAAGATTAGTATGGGAATTAGTCTTCAAAACGTTATAATAGCAAAGCCAATATATTGTAATGAGTTTTGCGCTTCCCACAGGTGTATTTTGTAAGATCATGTAGATGCGAAGTAATCTTCCCGGCCCACAAAAAAGATATAAAATCACGTGTCCCATGTACCAAGATCAGGAAAAAAGACTTAAAAAATAGTAAAACTAATTATCAAGATAAGTAAAAGAAAAGTATGTTTCAAATATTTCTACATAAGTTTGATAAGAAAATACTACACATTGATTAATAAAGTGTTATTTATTTATATACTAATAGACTATAATATAAAATGAATATCTTAAAAATAATTTTTGTTTTTTGTTCAACTTTCGTTCACATTTCAGAAAACGAATACGAAAATCTAAGACGTATGTAATTAATACTTAAATTTAGTCAAAGTTTTCAAAATAACTTATAGTTAAAATAAAAGTAATGCCTACTCTAGTGTATACTTTCTTTTTTTATTTTTTGTTGTAAAAAATTTTATGTTATTTTTATGTTTGTGTATATTCTTTAATTAGATAGAAAAAATTAAACGTAAAGAAAATTCTGTACGTTTGTAGACTTAAGTAAGATGTTGCATTTTTTTTTTCAGCTTTACATTTTTTTATTTGAATTTTTTGCCGTGAACTGTACGTGACTCGGATAAGGTTTTTTCAATGAAAAAAAAAAGTAAAGGTAATAAAATTTTTTAAAAATTTGACGAAGAAGATTTTAAAAGAATAATAAATATAACATATGTGAAAATGAATTAAAATGTAAGAAAGCAATTGTAATCCTTGTTATTTAACTGAAAATATAGAGGATCCGTTCATGAAAGCTGCAATCTAAATTATAAAATTTCAAATTTTTTTCCAGTATTCTTGTATAATTTGACAGGGGTATGATACCTATTTATTCATAAAAGAGCAACGATTTGATAAATTTGAAACAGAAACAATTCCTAATACTAAAGAAAAACTTATATCATCTAATAAAACATTTAGCAAAGTTTTTAAATTAAAATTTTTTGACGCAATAAATTTATCCTTATTAAAATTTATTATCAAAAAAGGAAAATTTGAAATCTAAAATATGTATTAAAGGATATTATAACTATTTTTGAAATCACTGTCTGAAGAGATTTCACTATTTTATTCTGATAAAAAACTAGAATTATAAAAAAAAAAAAAGGGAAAAAATCTCGATTACTGTAAAAGGAACAAAAACATGGTTACATTAAAAATATTATTTATGAAATATACCAGATGAAGATTATAAGCATGCACAAAAAAATTCTTAAAATATTCAGAATTGAAAATTTAGAATATTCATATTTATAAATGAAATGAAATGCATTATAATATTCCATTCTTGAAAATTTTAGACTTGTGTGTATTAATACTTTTAAATTAGATCTTGTTTGATATTTTACAGCTCCTATAAATTATCTTGAGATACAACGTTAAAAAAGATTGAATTTAAATTAGAATCATTAAAAGATTATGTGATTTCAATGTTAGAAAAATTAAATAGAGGTGACATATCTGAATGTCATAACAGACATGGAAAAGCAAATAACAAATATATAAGAAATTATGATAAAAATATAAAATATAATTATTTAATGCATTTAGGTACTAGTAATTTTGTATGGTTAGACTTGGGTTGTGTTTCAATATTTACACATTCTGAATTTAAATTACATGAAAATGTTGTAGAAAAATAACTGATGCATCAGATAATTTTAACTCTGAATATATATCAAAAATTAACTTGAAATATCCAAAATTTGCATGATTTACATTCAGACTTAATATTAGCTCCTGAAAATAGAATTTCAGATGGATCTAAACAAAACAAATTATTAACAGCTTTATATGATAAAAAAAATTCATTGTTCATTATAGAAATTTGATACACAATGAAGTTATAACAAAAATGTATCGTGTTTTAAAATTTAAACAAAAAGATTGTTTAAAGGAATATATTAATAGGGTACCAAAATGAGGAGGAAAGAACCAAATGATTTTAAAAAAGATTCTTATAAAGCAATGAAAAATTGTGCATCTAGGAAGATAAAGTAGTAAGTATTAGAAAAATGATTATTGTATAATTATGTTGTAATTATGAACAAAAAAAATTAGAAAATTAGTTGCTAAGCCAAATTTTAAAGAACCGACTATATTTGATGTAAATGTAGGTATTAGCAAAATGTAGGTAGTAACTATTCGTATGAACAAAGCTAAGGTTAAACTGATGAGCCACTTTATGCCGGAATGAGTATATCAGGTTTATCAAAATATTTAATGTATGAGGAAATTAAAAAAAAAATGTAGGGATAATATTAAGTTGCGTTATTATAAGGATAGTTTTATATGTGATAATAAAACAAAGGATTTTTTGTGAAGATAGGAAAATCATGATTGATTATTTTGACACATCACATTATCTTGAAAATAATCTGTGTAATATACAAAAAAGTATTGGGTAAAATTAAAGATGAAAATAATGTGTGATGCAAGTTTGGAAGAAGCTGTTGGATTAAGGAATAAAATGTGTGCAGTAAAATTAAATAAAAAGAAAGTGTAGAAGAACTTAATAAAAATTTAAATTCTAAGAAAATCTGAAAGAGTTTAAAAACCTTGTCGTTTCTTTGTTTTTAACTACAGGGTTCATCAACTCTTTTAGAAGATAATAAAGATTGTTTACCTAGTAAAAATGATCATTAAAGAACGATGAACCTAATTGGAAGTATAAAACATGAGTAATATTCATTTTAAAGTAAATAAGATAGCTTTATATGCGAAAGATAATAAGAGATATATTTGAGAAGAGGAAATTCACAAAATAGTATTAGATCATTATTTTGAATGAAATATTTATGAAAAAGTAAATATATCAATTGAGTGTGTGTATATATATACATATCACTGGCGTAGCTAGTTCTAAGTGGGCCCGGTATCCAAATTCCTTTGGAGCCCTATTTCAGATATGAGAGCCCTGTCAGTGGGACTGTAGTTACACGTGTTAGGCCCCTGAAGCTTGAGGACCCCGTATCATTGATACAGATGATACGGCGGTAGCTACGCCCCTGATACATATGTAACCTTCACTGAACATCTCTCTCTCTCTCTCTTAGTATAATCAGAAATGCAGTTTTTCAAGAAAGATAGATCAATTCAGCAGCTTTCTAGGAAGATAGTGGTGTCCAAGAAATTTATAAAATATGGAGGTGAATATGTGGTTTGAAGTAGTCATGAGGTATGAGAAAACTATTTTCCATCCAAAATAAATTAGAAGCTGTTCATGGTTAGAGCGTTATTTTTAGAGAAGTATTTAAAAAGTTGTTTTTTATTAAAAATGTTTATATTGAATCGATACGGGAAATATTTAAGATTAGTTTATATTTCATTGCTTTTAAAAAATAACTGCTGTTTTTAATTTTAAAAACGAATGAACTTCATTTAAAATAAAGCATTCAGAAATACATCTATATCCAAAACTTATTTTTAAAAATTAAAGATTTTTAAAGTAATAGTTCATAAAAAATTAAAAAAAAAAAAAGACAATGACAAAGACAAAAAATTTTTCACAAGCGATGCTACTAGCTTTTTTGATTTTTGGGATAATTTTCTTATATGTTTTTGTATTTTTTTTGTTTAAATGTCAAATTTAAAAAATAGGTAAACTAACGTTAAAATTTAAAAAGCAAAAAAAAATTACTATAACTCTCAACTGATTTAGAAACAAAATATAAATAACATGAATCAGAAACAAACACTCTAGGAACATTCCAGTATGTAAATTCAATAATCGAATTGAAGGATTAAGGAATTAGGTAGATTAATGTTAAATTCAAACTTTTGTAAGAAAATAAAGTTCTAGTAACAAGCAAAATATGACTTAAGTTTAAGACGAGAATGCTACAAAAAGTTTCATCCAACTCAAAAGTGAATGCATAGCTTTAATGCTAAGTGGTATATTTTACTTCTATATAAGAAACAAGAAAGAACAATTATTTTCAATAAATTGTCTGAATACGACACATTAGAGTTCCCACACTTTTGTTTACTACCATTGTGAGAATAATTACTGAAAAATTATTGCAACTCGAATCAATCAGTAATGATTATCGGAATTTGATCGTCTACCTCCCCTCAGAGAGTTTTCTAACGCCATTAAAAATGGTTGACTGACGAAGTATCCGTTCACCCTCGTCGCATAGACTGAGTGGGAGTTTACCTAGTTATCTTCAACAGTCACACAAATGTGGGACAGTTTTTTTTCCCTCAAAGTCGTTCAAAAAAATTTTTTCCTTCACTTTTGACTAGAAGAAAAAAAATAGGTGATTTTTTTTTGTGTTTTCATACTTTTTTCCGTTTTACTCAACATTGATTACGACATTTGAGCTGGTATAGCTTTTAAGTTTTCATCTTACTCCACCAGAAAACTTTCCTACAAAGCTGAATTAAATTTTTCGCAGCCCCTCATTATTCTACACAATTATCTCTGGAAACATCGAAACTAACTGATAGTAGTAGAAACTCTCAGTATTACAATAGGTAGAAACGCGATTACAATCTTAAAGTATTTGCATCAACACATGGCAATATAGTTAAAACTGTAAACCAAAATTATCAAACTTAAATTTTCAATAAAGGGGGGGGATAGAAGGTATACATATTACAGGACATTCAACACTAAATTGCAGTTTACATTGATGCAATTAAAAACGAATCTATATTGTTGTGTTGATTATTAAAATAGTACAAAATATGAATAACACTAAAGAGCTCAATATTATTCTTGCTGAAACTCATCGTTGGTTGGGTTTTTTTTTAAATTTTTTGACGGAATTCGTATTGCAGTGGCAATATACTGGTGCGAGTGAGTGAATGAATATTAACGTCGCACTGTTCAGCTACACGAGGGCTTTTGGCAACGGACCTCGTAATTTTGAACCATGGTCAAGTGACGTGGATGACACCTGAGCTGGCCCCCTCTCCTAACTACCCCACCCCACCAAAGGGAGGACGTTTAAGCTCTCGACAGATTTAACATGCATCTCTCCCCCACACGGCGGGTCTTTAGTGGTAATGGGCTCAAACTCGTGAGAGACAAGACCAGCCACGATCCGATACCTTAATATACTGGTGCTCAGAACCGATCTTAGGGTGTCTATATTACTTTTTTCCTCTATTTGGTTTCTCTAAATTGTAATACTATTATTCAATTAAAAACTTTTAAATTTCCCTAAATGCACATTGAATTCAAACACTCCCATGTCTTAGGTAATATTAACCATTTTCAAATTTTTTCATAAAGCAACTTTCGCAAAAATCATTTTCGAGACGCCTTTGTTAAATATCGATTCGCAGTTTGCCACCAGTGCCGCTGATAAGCAAGAAAACTTTTTCTATTACGGTATTGCGGGCTCTGCCATGAGTTTTGTTATCAAATGAAGGATGTGTGTAGAGACATCAATGACCAATGGACCAACACACTATCCACTAACACTTTATTTTTCTTAAGCTACACTATGCTATCGGCAAATTGGGACTTATTTTAAATTTCTGAATAACTATTTAAAATCCAGCATATTTAATCGATTTATTAAATTTCTATTTTGAGAAGTTCGTTAAACATTTTGCTTCATTGATAAAATTATAAGCGGACAGCGGCCGTCCCTTGTCTTGGCCGCTTGTGTGCGGTGTATTAGCTGCACACCTGCTAGGATCGGCCCTGATCACTGGTGCTTCATCTTACAAACAGCTCTATATGTGAACTTTTTTTCATATTCCATTCTGATCTTCCGTTGCTTCTTTCCAAGATACGGACTGAGATGAATTTCTAATGTAGTTTACCACAGATTACTTCGCTGACTACTGTGCCATAGGGCAAGGGCTCGAATCTCGGAAAAAACATGGATGTTTGTAAATTTGTGCCTTCACCGCAGGGGTACTCTAAACAACCGTCGAGCCGCAATTTCTGGGAGTTTTGGTGGCGGGGTGAGGGGGGGAGGTCCCTGACCCTCCCCCCAGGGTGTTCTTCCTCAAAATTGGGATTAAATTGAGCTAAATCGTGCAGTACGGTGCTCAAAAACCAAATAGGGTACATCTAGCCCCTTCCATGATAATTTTTTGGCCTTGATTTGACTACGTAAAGGTGGCATTAAACAACAAAAACCCCAAAGTTACTTAATGCGTAAAGTAGTAAAAAAATTTTTCAAAAGTTTATATATCATTTTTATATTTATTATAGTTAATAATTTTATTAATTTTTATCATTTATTTTCAGTCAAGAAATCATCGACAAAAAAGGAGTAATTAAAACGCGTCGCTTAAAATATCTTCCAACACTGGAAGAATTAAAATTGATTTGCAAGTGATATCTGAATAAAATACCGTTGTTTCTAGACTCGCCATTAATCACTTCAGAAAAATATTTTTAAAAAATGAGTATCTCACCGTTACATAGGTTCTTCAAATTTCTCTTCCTAACGAACAAAATGAAGCCATAATGGTTATTCTGATCAATAACCGCGCTACAAAACTAATCATTAGAAAAGGATTTTTTTTTTCATTTTAAATGGAAGATGAACTTTGCCTATTGTTACAAAAACAATAGATTTTGTTAAAAATAATATGTGATATTTCCCCCAAAAAAACGTGTTTTTAATTTCCCCCTAAATTTCAGCACTTGGGAACGGATTGATTAACTTCTCATGATTTAAAATGGGAAACAGGATGTCGAGAGTATTACCTTTCGAAATATGAAAACTGTAGATAAGAAAAAATTAATTGAATTCACAAATTGAGATGTTATTGTATTATAGAAGTTAAAAAAGACAAAACGTTGTTTCCCATCTTTGAAAAACCTTTCCGAAAAGAGACGTTTTTCGTGTATATATGCATTGTTGTATTAATTTTTTTTCTATAATTCATTTCCTTCTGAACAATCTTATCTCCTAACTTCAAAGAGTTTCCTTGAGAAAGACGACCTCTTCCTCTATAAATTCAAGTTCAGTCACCTTTAGCGATATAGGAAGCTCTAGCAAACATCATGAATTATTCCCACTGATTCAGTAATTGGAAGAAATCTGAGACATTTGGCTCTTTAGAAGGTGATCGGTAGAAGATTTTAATGAAAAGACAAATCGATATTTAAAGCTTTTAAACGTCCCTTAAGGTATCCGACTACGTTCAGAACCGTGATTTTGCAAAAGCGCATAAATGGATAATTTTCATGATATTTAGTGTCACTTAGATTAGAATACATGTATATAATTGTTTTGGGGTTGACAAAAAATTATTTAAATGATACAATATTTTGGCACCAAATGTTCTGCCAAGTAGAAAAAATGCTTCTATTATATATATAATAATATTTTTGCCTGCTCAGACCTCTCTATAGAGGCTCAACTAGAATTTTTGAAATATAGAAGTGGGTTTATCCATATTTTTTTTTTCGGCAACAAAGGGAAGCCATTTTAAGAAAAAAACGCCACTAATTATTTCAATTGTTGGTAACTCTGAATATAATATGAAAATTTTCAAAAGTGGTTGAGCCCTGTAAGAGGTCTGAGCTATATAAGCAAAATATTGTGCAAAGATTTTCTGTGCGAAGATTATTCTAAATTGGTACATGATATTATGCTTTTTGTCAAAAAGGGTCCTTAAAACAATTTTGTACATGTATTCTAGTGACGCTATATCGAAAATTATCCATTCTAGAAGCTGTTCATGTCGGATACTACTATATATTAAAACGCGTTATTCTTCTTCAGTAGCTAACTGTCATATGATGAATTATGTGACAGTTAAACGAGAAAACCTTTCATATATTTATCTCTTTCTGAATTTAATTTCTCTTTAAAAAGGAATCATTACCTCAAATTTGGATAAAAAACATAAACAAATAAACTACTGAATTTTCAGTTGAATATATTTTTTCTATCGGTTCCCAAAGCATGAAATCGACACTATTTTCTTTAGTCTATTTTTTTTTTCTTTTATTCTAGATTTCATTAAATTTTTAAAATAATTACCCATCTTTCCTGCCTATTCTAAGACAAAATCTAAGTAACTCAAGCATTTTTTGAAATAATATTTATGTAACAAATAATGATTGTAAAAACAAAATGCATGAACTGAAGTACATTTGGTAACACTAATAAAAATTTTGAGAACAGGCATATGCAACGAGCACAATAGTAGTAGTTTAAAAACTAGCTACAAATTTCTTTTTCCTACTTTTTTATTGAACCATAATATTTATTCTGGAGCTTTGTGATCTTTTGTACATCAAAATTTACTAGACAAGTCACACGAAAAAGTAATTTTAATAATTTTGTAGGTTGTAAAGCTAATTTAAGTTTTTTCATTACATTTTCTTCAATATTGAATACAGATTCCATAAGTCTACGCAATACACCCCTATCTAACTTCTGTAAATTTCACTTCCCTTCTGAAAAATTGTCCCTTTTTGTCGTTTTTATTTACGTATTTAACTCAATACTTTTCTTATAATTATTTACTTTAGATGCTTATTACACATACAAGCATGTTTATGTGTGTTTGTGTAGGTGTGTGCGTGTTTCTCCACAGATCTTTTTGAGTTTTGAAAGAGAAAGGAGAGAGGATATATTTTCATAGCTTCATAGTTGCGATTTTCTATATATAAAAAAATTATTTTTAATCTTTTTATCTCTCTTCCCAAAAAAAAAGAGATTTTCAGTTTTTTGTTATTTTTATGCCGCCTGATCGGGAAAAACATCAAACCGGCTGGAAATTCATCGTGAAGGGGCTAGTTTGTACGCCTGCCCTTAAGAACCAAACAGGGAAGAATTTATTTAGTTAAATTTTTTACCCCAATTTTGGGGAAAAAACCCGGGGCCAGGGGCCTCCCACCTTTTTCCCCTTCCAAAAACCTCACGAGGGATTTTGGGCTCGATGGTTTTTAGAATACCCCCATCCCAAAAGGCACTATACATTTAAAAAAACTTTGCCTTCCCCAGGATTCAACCCAAGCCCTACGGCCCCCAACCCAGCGTCACTTAACCACCATACCATGGGGGCTGCATTTTTTCCCTAGATGTTACATTTTAAATATTTTTTGACTAATTGAATTCTCATTTTCAAAAGCACTGATGGGACTTTTCACCTCCCCCTTTTTTAAAAAAAAAAGCCGTGGTGAAGAGGGTTTCCCCCATTTCCTAACCCCCCGCGGTTTGGGGGGTCAAAAAGATTGAAAAAAAAGTGCCTATTCTCTTTTAAAAGCCATGAAAACCCTATTGTATTCATTTTTTAATCAAGCATTTAAATAGGCATTTTAATTTTTTGTGCCAAAAAGGTTTAAAACGTTTTTTTAAAAAAATGGGGGCCTTTTCAAGGGCCCCCCCCCCCATTACTGTACTATACAAATCAATCAAAATAAGGTAAAAACCAAAAAAATATTCACAAGATTTTTCTGAGTTTATCTATTGCCGTCAAAACCATGGATATTCGAAAGAGAATTGAATTGATAAATATATATTTCATTGTACTTTCTAAAGGTTAGGTCATGTTGTATCAACTCACCTTCTTCTTAACAGAAAGCTACAAAGTGTTTTTTTTTAAGTAAGCAGTTAGGTTACACTTTTGTAAAAACTAAATTGTGCATTTTTAAAGAAAGGCTATAGAATAGAAAATGTATGTACGAATCTTGATACCATTAATGTAAAACGTAATCATCGAAGCGTAGAACAAAGAAACTCCCTCTTTAAGTAAACACAATAAAGGTCAAGAGAAACATCCATTTTCATAAAAAAAAAAAAGCCTGTTATTTAAGAATATGTATAATAATCTCCTTTCTTCTCTTCTCTAAAAATAATTTTAATAAAACTCTTGTATCGTATCAAAAACTAGAAAACAAACACATTTTCGTGGCATGCACTTTTTTTCATTTGTAAGCAAAGCATATATTCAGGTAATTGTTAAATACTTTATATCCTCACTTTTTCATTCAGAGTTTTTTTTTAAAATCAACCAAGTAAAACAAAGCATTTTTATGATATTTATTACTTCTGAATAGATTGCACGTATATGAAAAATGTTTACACAGAAATGAGTATAAAAGAAAGGCAATAGTTTCGTTATAATGCCCCCTTTCTAATGTATATTAAATCAACAACAAATCTCGAGGGAACTGTAGTTATATTAGAAATAATAATTTCCTATTTCTTGAGATTTTAGTGTCTTGAATATTTCAAAAGTCATCTATGTTTTTATCTCCTGAAAAAACGATTTGGTATACAATTAAAAATTCATATGTATTGATTTGTAGGTAAAGCGTATTTCTGCAGATAATTGTGCAAAGTTACATTTGAATCTGAAAGAATTTTTGAGATATTGATCACTATGTAATTTAATGCGTTTTTTGTTATTTTTATAAGTAATATTGATTACAATCCAAATAACACAGACTTCACTATTGATTTAAATTAATTACAACCGCAAAAGTTCCATTATAATCCCATTGAACTTTCCATAGGTGTAATGGTATATGTTGAAAGTAAGTTGTTTCATGTGAAAGGCTTAGTTTTTAATACCAGGAAGTCAAATACACTTAGTTATTTTACTCCTCACAGTTTTTATTAATAAAAATATTGTATTCTTTTTGTGCCTTTTATAAGGAACAGTTATGTCAGCTTTCTACTGTAATTGAATCAATTTAATTTTTTATATGCTTAAGTTCTGATTAATCAACATTTTTATTCTTTGAATGTTTTCTGAAAATAATTCCCAAATACAAAAAAAATTAAATACCGTATATTCCGGAACGTTACTCGCACCGCGTACAAAGAGCTCACTTGTACTTTCAAACTGCCTTTTTTTTTAATATTTTGGTGTATTCACTATATAACACACAACCTTTTTTTATGAAGAAATCTGAGATGTAATTGTGAAATATGTACTCTTATATCTTTTGAAGTCCTTTATTTCAAGTATTATCCCAGGCTCTTTAAAAATGGTATACTTCTAAAACTACAGCTAAAGCACAAAAAAAGGGGAGAGAAAAAAATTTATATAGTATTTCATTATAGAAAGTTTGTATGGTATGTCATTTCTTTTAAATGGACAATATTTAGATAAATGTAGAAATCTAATTTTCTTATGTTCATCTTTTCTTTAATTTTCAAGCTTTTTTTTATATTCAGCGTATAACGCGCTCTCGTAAATTTCGATTATTTTTGTGTTAAAAGTGGGAGAGTTAAACGCCGGAATATAAGGTATTTCTTTTGTTTCCTAACCTTGTTTTCTTTCATATAGCTTGAAAAAACCTAAGAAAATTGGGATTGGGGGGGGGGACAAAAAGTTAATACCTAAAAGGTATTCCTGAATATATTCTGTACTAAAATAGCACACACAAGTCAAGTGAATAAATATCGTCATCTGGAGTCAAGTGAATAAACACACACATCAAACTTCCACCCAATTAATATAGAAGATATTTTAATTAAATTGTATGGAAATTCTACACTAAGAAATTTACGAGACCCAGTATAACATTCGAAACTCTTGTTAGAAATAGGGGATCCTCTCTTAGTAATAGAATGTAAATAATAAGAAATAATGCATTATACTACTGTGGCTAATATGTATTTCTTACACTCCCTCTATATTCTATCTAGTTATATTTAGGATTATAACTATTTGTCTAAATTATTATTATTGTGGATTATATACATATATATATATTATTTCATTTTTTAATTGTTTTTTTATCTCTTTTTTCTCCAAAATTCATAACTTACAAACGTGATAATGTCAAAAAAAGATTATTTCTAGTAATGACTGACCAATAAATATGCTTATTTTTATCGCAAACATCTGTTTTCAACGTTGAATTCATTCTGGTTGTTTTAAAAATAAGTTTTTATGAATCAATTTTCTAAATGCAATAAAGGAAGACTTTCATGAGTCTTAAAAATTTATTTCTTCCCGAAACTGCATGACCTAGTATCTCGTTTTACTAGAAACCTTGAACTTCTAGAAGGAAGAGAGGTGATAAGAACGGTTGATCAAGTTTCCAAAAATTCCATCCTTTTCAAAGTACCATTGCAGTTTTTTCTTTCAAGCAAAAAATAATATGAAATCCTTTTTCACAATTTAATTTATATGTATTTCTTTTTTAATAAAATTAATTCTCATCCAAATGCGCCTATAGTAACTAACATATTGTTAAATTAAAGAAAATTGTAACTGAATGTCACTTTTAACTGAAATGTGTGAAAATACTCGTAATGTTTTTCTTATATTTTCTTAGAATCAGGGATGTCCGTTAATTATTAAATTTCTTAATTAAAGTTCATTTTTATACTTCTTCATTCGTACTTTTAATTTATGTTTATTTAATATCTATGCAGTTATTCAAAAACTTATAATACATTTTATGATGCACTATAAAAAAATGCCATCTAATAAACATTAAAAAATTATTTTATTTCAAGATCACTTTAATTAAAGCATAACAAATATCGATTTTTAACAGACTATTCTAAAATTTTGATGATAATTAAAAGTGTGTTTTTTCTTCGGCTAAGCAATTAAGACCTTACATTCAGAATTTCGAAATATAAATTGAAGTATTCAAACAACGTTTCAGTAAAATATTATTGAAATTTTTTCTTATATAATGTAATAAATCTCTTTT
>BMAV01004985.1:136921-169487 GCA_019973955.1 Trichonephila inaurata madagascariensis
CTTTCAAAAGTGCATTTTATCCGAAGAAAGTGCTTTAAATATGATTACTTGCTTTGGTTTTCGATTTTTTTTTCAACAAACAAATTGTGAGTAAAATTATACACTTTATTTTATATTTTGTAAGCACTTGCTTTATTTCAAATATACTACATATCTTCAAATACATTTGTTTTCATTTGCGTAACTTTGGAACTGTAATGATCAAACTGAAGGTTATACTCAGCATTTAAATTGCTTTTGTGTCAATGTGCTTCAAAAAATTAAAATAAAATATAAATAATCCACACAAATTAGAAAATATGAATATACCCGCATAAACAAGAAAGTTGTTTCCTAGCAATCATGGGTCAGTTAAAAAGCTTGTGTGGGTCAGTGTCTGACCCACGGGTCATAGGTTCGCCATCACTGCTCTAGACCATCGGTTCTCAACGTGAGCGTTCGAGGCCTTCAGCGGGGCGGGGGGGGGCAATAACCGACCCCGAGAAAATTCGCGCGCGCTGAGATGTGGCACGGAGGAACTTGAAAAGATTAATCAAATATTGTCTAAAAAGGACTGAAAAAACATGCTGATTATGTACTAATAAAAGTAAACTTTAATACTGGTTACCTTATGTGTTGATTGTGTGTGTATGTATTTAAATCATTTCTTTCACGTGTACGAAAATTCACATATTACGGTAGTTCGGTAAGTGGATGAAAATCTTAAAGATTACATTACATTCAGACATACATTAAATTGAATGATATAGTAAATTTTAATTTCTGTAGTGTACGTGTTGTCTTTGTTTGTGTGAGCAGTAGGAAGAATGTTTCGTCCACTGCATTTCTTTACTTTTATTATCCAAGAAATATAATCAAATATGTTAACCAAGAATTAACGTGGGATTCTTGAATGGCTGAAACTGTCAATTTATTTATTTTGTGAGCAATAGTTTATTATGAATTACTTCGTATCATCAAAACCCCTGCTTGTCCTTACAACAGGTAAGCTAAAACTTTTATTCCTCTCTTTTAAACAAAGAAGAAATTCAGAATTTCAATTCCAACAATATCCTATCTACGACTAAAATATATAACATTACGCATTTAAATATATTTTTGACAATAGCTATTTCAGATTCGCAAGGAAAAAAAATTGGGGGCCTTTGAAAAAAAATTAAATTAAAAAAATATATACTATTGTAATAGAATATTTTTAATTTAATTCTTGTTTTCACCATGTATTATGAACGCTTTTATTTCTCTAAAGTGGGAGGGGGGGGGCGGTATCGAAATATTCACTATAGAAAACGGGGTGCCAGTTCAAAAAAGGTTGGAAACCTATGCTCTAGATCAGGGATGGTGAATTTTTATGGATCAACGTGCCATTTTTTCTAAAGAAATGTTTAATGAGGTACAGAAGTGCCGTCATATAATTTTGACATATAAGTATTCGAAAAATAATGAAACTAAATACTAACAACTCAAAACTCTTTATTTACTACGAAAAAAAATTTCGGAGGCTGTACAATATTAATGTGTTTTAGTAATACGTGTAAAACAAATTAAACTAATATTACTGATTTTGTTGTTGCAGATTAGATGACAAATAACTTGAATTAAATAAGATGTTACTTTTAGCAGAATGCATGCTGAATTGGAGTCATTTGCCAAATGGTTTCTGAGTGAGCCTTTAATGTTATTCATCTTTGAAAATAATGACTCACAGGCATAGGTAAATGAAAATATGGTTAAAATAGCATGAGACAACTTCTTCAAACAGTTAAGATATCCGACTACGTTCGGAACCGTGCTTTTGCAAAATGGATAATTTTAGTGATATTTAGTGTCACTTATAGATTAGAATACATGTATACAATTGTTTTAAGGACATTTTGACAAAAAAAATTATTTAAATACAATATTTTGGCAAAAAGTTAACTCAGAATAATTTTTTTTCAAAATGTTCTCCTTTTGTGAAAAATGCTTCTATTATAATAATATTTTGCCTGTATATAGCTCAGACCTCTCTACAGAGGCTCAACGAGAATTTTTGAAATATATAATTTAGAAGTGGGTTTATCCATATTTTACGACAACAGAGGGGAGCAATTTTAAGAAAAAAACACCGATAGTTATTTCAATTGGTTGTAACTCTGAAAATAATGTGAATTATTCAGAAATCATAGTTGAGCCTCTGTAAAGAGGTCTGACCTATATACAAGCAAAATATTATTATAATAGAAGCATTTTTTACAAAAGAACATTTTGAAAAAAGGTTATTTTAAGTTAATTTTTTTGCCAAAATATTGCATTTAAATAATTTTTTTTGTCAAAATGTCCTTAAAACAATTTTATACGTGCATTTTAATCTAAGTGACACTAAATATCATGAAAATTATCCATTTATGCGCTTTTTTAAAATCACGTAGTCGGATACCTTAAATGTGTTTGGAATCCGTTACAAACATATCCGTTATCAATGGCGTAACGGAGAACATTTGCTCCCCCCCCCCCCCCGCAAAGTTAGATTTTTGGCCCCCAAGTTGGATTTCAAAGGGTTAGTTACTTGGCGGCAGTCAGGCTTTAGGCCCCCTAGAACTGTGGACCCCCAGCGATGCGGGAGTTGCGGGGGTGCACGTTACGCCACTATTTGTTATCTACTTATCACTATTCCTGAATATAAAACAGTTACCGCTTTGTCGCCTTAATTAATCATGCCATATTTTTCGATCCACCAAGTTTGAAATTCTCTGTTACATTTACTATCTCTTGCACTTTTATTTATTTATTATTTTGCTGAACTATCCATGTTAAATAACAGCTAAAAATAGTAAATATAACACAAATAAACTTTAAGTTACAGTTGTATTAATGAAATTTACTATCCTATGCGTAGATAAACTATGTATCATCAGCAATTGTAGTCCACGACGTAATTAAGGCAAGGCAATAACAAAAGGGGTTGCCCCTCGCCGCCCCACGTTGAATCATTCGCGTTTGTTCGTAATACTCTGCATGAACTTTGTTATTTTGAACTAAAATGCAAACCAATATTGATCGGTGCGAACCAAAAATATTGTGTCACGTGCCATCAATAGCACGCGTGCCATTGGTTCGCCATCCCTGGTCTAGACAGTACATCTTCCTACTTAAAAAACTTTTTTTCCTCAAAATGATTGTTATGGAGAATTTTTTTACACCGCTAATTCTTTTAAGGTATCCAAACACGTTGAAATGGCCAAATTCTGTCAAAAAACTTTTTTTTTTTTAGTTTTTTGTTTTTGTTTTATTGAATAGAGCTATCTTTTGGCTTTCCAAAACATCCTTTGTTTTGTTTCTACATTACCTAGAGGTCAAGTTATAATCAATTTTCTAAAATTAAAAAAACCGGAAGTGAGCCTGTCATCTACCGGAAGTAGACATTTAAATGGCTTAAAATCTGTCAAAAATTAGTTTTAGAAGCACTTTTTTGGAAGTACAGTTTTAAAATTCTTTTAAAGAAATAATACAAATAATTTCTTATCTTAAAATTTAGCCGCAACACTACATTTCTTTCAATAGTTTGGCAATAAGAGATTGTGTTTACAAAATTTTCAATTGCTTTTCACTAGCTTTTAGCTCGAGTGTTTTGATTTATTTTGCTAACACTGTCATTCTTTTTTGCGAAATTTTAATTTTATTATTTAAATTTTGTATTCTCTTAAGTTATGGGTAATCGCAAGAATAGAAATTCTACTAGTAAATATAAGTTTAAAGGCAATAGATACACTAGTAAGAACAACACAAATGAGATCGATAAAAGTGTCAAATCTGCACCTACTGCAAGTGAAACAAAATTTCAAAATGATTCAAAAAAGTCAAGTACTGTTGAAAATGAAGATAAGAACGTAATTTTTAATTAAAAAATTTTAAGTAATGTGATTTCCTTATTATGCTGCCCTGAATGCTTCGAAAATAAGATACAACTTTTTCAAGAATCTGTGTTTGGCTTAGCATCTAATATGATACTAAAATGTAAGAACTGTAAATTTTTCAGCTCCTTTTGTACATCCATGAAAGTCAACAAAATGCACAATATTAATCTTTCCTTTGTTTTTGGCTTAAGAACCATTGGAAAGGGACACTCTGCTGCAAAGAAACAGTGTTCAGCTATCATTGTGAACTTTCCTTCTTAGACAGCTTTCAGGTCTCTTGAGAAAAAAATTAGAGCATGTTTCTAATAAAGTTGCATGTAAAATTATGAATGAGGCTGCAGCTGAGGTTCACAAAAAGAATAACTTTGATGAAGTTATTCAGTGTGGTGTGTCAGTCGATGGAACTTGGCAACGTAGAGGACACTTGTCTTTAAATGGATGTGTTAGTGTCATTTCCATAGATAATGGTAAGGTTTTAGACATTGAAGTCTTGTCGAAAATGTGCAGATTATGTTCGAAGAAAACTGAAGACAGTATTTCACATGAGTGTGAAAAACATGTTTGGTCATCTGGTGCGATGGAACCTGTCGGAGTGTACAGAATATTTGAAAGATCTGCTCAGATGAGAAAATTACAATGTGTGTAATTTTATGGAGATGGGGATTCAAAAAGTTTTGATGCGGTTAAAAATGTTTATGGTGAAAACAGCGTTAAAAAATTTGAATGCATTGGCCATATTCAAAAGCATGTTGGCTCAAGGCTTCGAAAATTGAAGCTCAAGCAAAAAGGTCTGGGAGGTCGTGGGAAATTAACTGATAGTTTCATCGATAAACTGCAAAACTATTATGGTTTTGCTATCAGATCTAATGTCAATAGCATAGAAAAAATGCAAAGTGCAGTAATTGCAGCATTTTTTCATTGCTGTTCCAACAAAAACCAACCGATGCATGGCCAATGTCCAGTTGGACCCGACAGCTGGTGCAAATTTCAACGAGCTACATTTCATGGAAAGATGCATATTGATACTGGCAAGGGACTTCCACAAGAATTAATAATTAAAATTATTATATGAAGCTATGTGACAAGCATTTACTGAATAAATGCTTACATGGGAAAACACAGAATTCAAATGAAAGTTTTAATGGCATTCTGTGGAAATTTATCCCAAGATACTTTTGTGGAGTTACAAACTCTGAGATTAGAAGCTCACATGGCTGTCATACAATTTAACAAAGGTTTTCGAGGATTATTAGATGTGTTGAACCAAGCTCAAGTACAAGTTGGTGCCAATACTGAAAGAGGTTTTGCCCAACTCGATGAAGAGCGCGTTAGTGAATCAAAGCGTCATTCATTATCTGAAGTAAAAACTTCCAGAAAAAAAAATAGATCACGAAAGAAAAGAAAATTAGCCAAAGATGAGATACAAGAGGGCATAACTTCAAAATGTGGAGAATTTTAGCTTTCTATATGTATAATTTATATTAAAACAACAAGAGTTTAAACTTTAAATCCTTTTTTCTAAAAATTGTGTTTTATGCATAATGTATTCACGGTGAATATTTCTATAAAACTTTTTGAGCCTGATACTTATATTGTTTTCTAGAGAATGTACTAAAAATATTTCTTGTTGTATGAATAATTTTTGATTTATGGCCAGTTATTTAAATAACGGTCTCAGAAAAATGACACATTTCCTATAATATTTACTCGATCAGCTCTAAAATTTTTAAATTTTAATAAAACATTAAAATTTTAGTACATACCCTAGATAAATGCATCTAATTTATTTTAATAATACTTTTACTGATATAAGTTAATTACTTTTTTCTCTAATTGCTTTGAAGTTTTTCACAAATATTGCTAAAATTTTACTTATAATTGTGATTTTTGTAAAATTCAGATGTTTTTAAAAATATATTGTTAGTTAAATGTTAGTATTTATTGATATTCATCCCTAAAAAAAGCATTTATAATGTTTTAATATGCTATTTTTAAAAAAGTACTCCGAACGTGTTCGGATACCTTAAAACAAGAACTTAAAAATATTATAGGTACCGAAACTCTTTCAACGACATTGATTGCTAATAATCTAAGCACTTCAAATCAACGCAAGGACTACTGACAACGGATCTTGCACTTTTGAACTACAATCAAGTAACGAGAACGACACCTGAACTAGCCCCCTCATCCTAATTAAATTGGATCACAGTATAATAATTGTACAGTTCTTACACCAATTTAAGCAATAGCTTTCTGTCAGCATTGCACTATGAATAACGTAATATCGCATAACTTAGGAAATGTTTATTACTAGAATAAAATTCGTAGCTATTGAAAACTTATAAATGCACGGGCGTCGATTCAACCCATATAAATAGACAGTGAGAAAGTTCGATGGTAATTTCTTTACCGAATTACGTTCGTCTATGAAATTTGACCAGTTAAATGCATTAGTTTTCCATAAATTTTATTTTATTAATTGTTATTTCCTTCGGCATTTTTTTTGCAATGTTCCAATCACTCAACTGCTCCCCTGTGATTATATTAACTTAAGGTATCCGACTATGTTCGGAACCGTGGTCTTGAAAAAGCGTATAAATGGATAATATTTATGATATTTAGTGTTACTTAGATTAGAAAACATGCATAAAATTGTTTTAAGAATATTATTACAGTAAAAAATTTTATTTAAGTACAATATTTTGACAAAAAATGAGCATAGAATAACCAATTTTCAAAACATTCTCCTTTTATGAAAACTGCTTCTATTATAATAATATTTTACCTGTATATAGCTCAGACCTCTGTACACAGGCTGAACTAGAATTTTTGAAATATATAACTTAGAAGTGGATTTATCCATATTTTAATACAACAGAGGGTAGAAATTTTAAGAAAAAAATGTCGATAATTATTTCAATTGGTGGTTACTCTGAAAATAATGTGAGTTTTTCAAAAATTTCAGTTCAGACTCTCCGGAGAAGTCTTTACTTTATATAAGCACACACACACACAAAATCTTATTATTATAGAAGCATTTTTTATAAAAGGAGAACTTTTTGAAAGTAAGTTATTCTAAGTTAATTTTTTGCCAAAACATTGTACTTAAATAATTTTTTGTTGTCATAATGTCCTTAAAACAATTTTATACATGTATTTTAATCTAAGTGACATTAAATATCATGGAAATTATCCATTTATGCGCTTTTTTAAAATCATGGCTCCGAACGTAGTCGGATACCTTAAATGATGCCTTTCGAATATTCTTTACTTGATACTTGCCAAAAAAAGACAGAATATAACCCGAATTTTAAATATTTTCCCCATATAAAAGTGCATCAATGTTATAGCTTCGCTATCATATTAGCGAGCAGCATATTTTATATCAATAATTTTAATCCGAGTTGATCCATTTTTTCTGGCGTACAATGTATTTCGCATTTTTTCTTCTATATCAGAATTGTAAGCGAGTTATCCTTTCACACGCTAAAATAAAAAGTTGATTATTCATGAAAAATTTTAAGATTTTAAAAATGCTCAGTTATGAGTAGAAATATGAATCCCAATGCTCCAAATTTTCATGAGAACTGAGTCATTTTTCTGTTGAAAATTTTCTGGCGTTTAGTTCAGGTTTTTGTACATTTGATGTTTAATGACCCCTTAAAAATCAAAATTGCGATTTTCTGTACGTAAGAGCCTCGCGCCTCTCTCTCGGGTTCCTAGATGTGTGGGGAAAATGGAAAAAACACTCGACAGGATCCAATCTATCTATTTATTTCCACACAAAGAACAGACACAATTTCAACTAATAGTAGTAAGAAAATGTCTCAATGTTAACCGAGAAAGTGGAACAACGACAGTAAAACGTGAGTGATTAGGAGACTATCAAACTTGGTCCTTATCTTAATTAAGGATCTAACCTATCATTCGATTTAATCTAATCTCAATTCAATCTTAGTGAACAATCGTCACTTTAAAGATTCCTCCTAATAAGAATCAAATCACTATAATTCTAATATTATATTTTCAGTAGCAATCTCACCTGGCTCAAGTATATATCTTCTCTCCTTCTCTCTCTCAAGCTAGAAAACCTCGCCTATTTATAGTAAGTTAATTTAAATATCACGATTCTCTTCTTCCGAAGGGTTGGTTGTGAATAACACGAATTGATAGCCCAAAGATTTCCCAAGAGGATTAGTTGGAAAAATGCGTATAGATCCGTCACATGTAGATATTTCATTGTTTAAAAGTTCGATTGAATAAAAAGCTCATGTGTAGAGCCTCCTGTGCAGATAAGAGGTGCGACTTACAACTTTCTCTTCGTTTATTTTTGCAGTTTTAGTCAGCTTTAGGATGCATTATTTTGCACAAACCAGTTGTTCCTTAATTGTCACAAGCACTGTATTATAACATTACTCCTTTTTAGAAAAAATGGAAATTTTATGACATTCAAATTTGTGTTTAAAATATTCTTTATAATTTTTTTTAAAAAATTAAGTCAAATCTTATTTTATTTGGTTTTACTTTGTTCATTTTATGTATAATATACAGTTTCAAGATAGTGGTGTAAAAAGATTTTTGGTAACGATTTCTAAATGTCATTGAAATAAGAAATATCATCACAAGTTTCTATACTAGTGATCTCTTAAATTCAGAAATAATAAAAGGGTTCGCTTTAATTTTGATGCATTTGGTTGATATGTCAGAATGACATCCAAGAGTATTTGTAATGAAATTTCTATTTCAAGATTTCTGAATGTTTTAATTTAGTGCTGAAAGTACACACTTAAAAATTCGCATAACTTACAAAAAGAATTTGCTCATCTGTTTCACAGATATCATCTTTTTTATTTAATTCAATGAAAATCCAAGCTTCAATGTAAATAATATTTAACACAACACAAAGGCACTAAATTTCTTAACATTATGAAAGTCTAGGAATATCCCTGTCACTTCAGTATTGTCTAACTTCATAATCAAAGATAATGATATGTGTGCTGTTTTCACAACTGAACAATTAACATCTAAATTGAAACAAAATGGAAAAAGACAGTAAGAAAAAAGAAGAGGGGAGTTTAAACTACAGTGCTATTTATTTAGTATATACAACGCTCAGAGAACATTGAATGGATTGATTCATTCAGCTTATGACTAATTGGAAATACAGTCGAACCTCTATATTACGAATTTTTCTATATAGCAAACTTTTTCCTGGAACCTTGAACATTTCTCGAATTTCTTCGTAAAATAACCTCTGTATAGCGAAGTGCATTTTCTATATAACGAACTTTTTCTTTTGTAATTCAATTTTTTTCGCCCTATTTTTAAAGTATTTCTGAACATTTCAAGTTATTCTCTCTTAAACACATTTTATGGTGGTCATAAATCTTGAACTGGTTTTATTAAATCCTAATTCGCCGAGAGCAATAGAGTTTTGGACGTTTCATCCAAGAAGTGCAACTTTTAACCCCCGTTGTCCAGTTCACTAGAAACATCTTCGATGTCCCCTTTCACACTCAGGGGAGTTGTCCCATGTCCCCGTGTTCTAGTTATAAAATAATGTATGTTTAATACTACTTGTATGCTTTAAATTAGAAAATATCCTTAAAACTCATTAATTTTAATATAAAATTATTTTTTTTTAATATTGAAAATAGTGTATTCTTCGGCATCCTTTTTTCTTGTTTTCCTTACAGTTTTTCTTTCTATCTTTTTTTTTTCTGGTGAGTAAGATATATAAAATAAACATATATTAATTTTAAAAAAGGTGTGAATAATAACTTTTTTGAATATATAGTGTTTATGAATTTAAAATTTATTTTATGTGGTTTATAAAGTATATTAAAAGATGAATCTCTATATAACGAATTTTCCAAATAACGAACTTTTTCCGGATTTCGCGACTTCGTTATATAGAGGTCCAACTGTATATGTTGTATGAGTTGGATATGATCACTACATTAACTCTTAAAGAAAGAGATAGATAAAGGCTTAGTCCAATTCTTAAAAAATGCATGAATGGCAGCACCGCAAAGATAGTTTATAAGCAAATCTAAAGTAGGTTTCAGTGATTTTCCCTCTCATTTATGCTTTCATCTCTATTAATCTAATTCTTAAAAAATGTATGAATGATGAACTATTAATAAGTAAATTTAAAATATAGTTTCAGTAAGTGCACCAAAAAAATTAGGTTCCATTGGAACTTACCAAAGTATCTATCATTTGCAATTAATAAATTACTGATTTAGTAAAGATACATCATAATATAAGACAATTATGTAAAAACACCATTATATCCCTTTAAGACCTGTGAATTATTTTTATCTTTAAATATTAAATTCTTCTAGTTATTAATGCTATATGGACCCCAATGGCACTGGGAAAAATAATTAAAAAAATATCGCTCCTTCCCCTCCCCCCGTAGGAACGTAGACGGCACCCACACGATTGTGCTGGTTGGGCTTTATCTGTGAAACAGGTCACCTATGAAATTTTACGAGTTATATATTTTTAGCTCTGATAGAAGAAACAATCTTAATTCAACTAAAATTGTTACAAATAAGGAAATTATTGACGTATAATTAACTCTTTTATTAATTAATTATTTATTTACTGTGAAAATCTTTTGTTTTGTTTTTGACAAGTATAAATAACCATTGCATTTTTCACAACATGTTTTCGAACTGCTTTCGTAGTTTTCAAATCTGCACTTGAGACCTTGAAATACCATCAACACATCAAAAATGGCTATACATGACAAGCCTTTTATAATAGAATGGCCAGGATAAGCGCCATGACATGTATAGAAGGTGGATTACAACACTTCGATCTTTTTGCGAGTGAAATAACACAACTCCGCGTTATCTTCATCAGTTAAAATACTTTTGTTAGTAGGTAGAGAGGCTGCTAACACGCTTCAACTACACTGCTGGCCACCGTAAATGCAACACCCTGAAGGAAGCATGCAAATAACATAAAATTTACAACACGCATTAGCGGAGGTGAGATATGCAAATGATTAACATTTCAGCGCAGACACACATCAAGCACGCCTGTGGCGCCACCTCAAAGAGCTATTTAAGGCTTGGAGATTTCGACGATTTCAAGTTCGGCAATTGTGTTTTTCTTGTGGTTTTTTCAAAAAACGATCAGTTATGTCTCGTAGAAAACAGCGATCAGCTTTTGATTAAGTATCCGAGTTCGACAGAGAGGAAGGATAGTGGCCTACCGAGATTGTGGATTATCTTTCAGAGAAATCGGTAGTCGTGTTGGACGAAACCAAACAACTGTAATGCGGATATGTGACCGTTGGATGCAGAAGGGTACGACGGACCGACGTGGTCGATCGCATCCACCTCAGTGCACCACTTCACGTGAGGACAGGCAAATTGTGTGCACATGGCAGTGACAAATCGCTCAGTCACATCACTAACCATAGCACAGCACATTGAGTCTGTAACGCATCATTCAGTGTCTGCGCGTACCATTCGACGCCGTTTACAGCAGAGTGGCCTGTCCGCAAGACGTCCATTGCTTGGTCTACACTTGACGCAGAACCACAAACGTCTCCGCTGCCAATGGTGCGATGAAAGAAGGATGTGGGTGGCAGAATGGAATGAAGTTGTCTTTACTGACGAGTCACGCATCTGTCGGCAACACCACGATGGTCGGGTTCGAGTCTGGAGACACCGTGGAGAGAGGATGCTGAACAGCTGCTTTATGCACCGCCACACTGGTCCTGCACCAGGTATTATTGTATGGGGCGGTATTGGATTTCACTCTCGCACTCCTCTAGTACGCATTGCCGGTACTTTAAACAACCAGCACTACATCTCCGAGGTATTGGAGCCAGTTGTCCTTCCTTACCTTCAGGGCTTGGCCACAGCCATATTTTAACAGGATAATGCGCGACCACACGTGACATGCATTGTCCAAAGGTTCTTCGTCAATCACCAGATTGAATTTCTTCCCTGGCCGGCTCGCTCTCCGGATCTTTCGCCGATAGAAAACATGTGGTCCATGGTTACTCAAAGATTGACCCAGATTACACCCCCAGCTGCTACACCAGATCAACTTTGGCAACGTTTGAAAGCTGCTTGGTCTGCTGTACCCCAAGAATACATCCAAAGTCTTTTTGAATCAATGCCGAGGCGTGTGGCAGCGGTGATCTCCAACAATGGCGGCTACTCTGGCTACTTATTCTGGCAGGAACCAAACTTCATAGAAGTCTATAAATTTAATCATTTGATACTTGGTCAACATGTTATCTACAAAATAAATTTTGTTGTGCTATGTCTTGTCTTTCTTGGTGTTGCATTTACGGTGGACAGCAGTGTATCTCTAACTTAAATTTTAAGCGATCCATTTTGATTTTTGGAGGAATTTTATTTGATATTGCATCTTGTTTGTACAGAAACCAAGAATTTACAACAGCTAAATCAATTAAATGAATGTGTTCAAGAGACTTTTATGGTAAAGAATGATTCAAAATTGTCTTTCTATTTCAAATATTTCCATATTTTTCTTCATCGCTCTCATCTGAACTTGATTCTCCTTCCAGTATACGTGAATCTATATGTGTTATTCAGAGCATTGTCATCATCCGAGAGATCACTAAGTTCTGTGTGATCTAAGTTCAATCTGATTTATTCATCCATTGCAAAATTTCTTCTGTGAGAACTCTTCTCCGTTTAGACACCTGAAAAAGTTTTTGGTTAAAAGTTAGCACAGTATTCCATGAAAAATAGTAAAATGTGTCAGAAAATTTCACTATTCAAAAAAAAATATAACCTTTTCCCACGCCCCTTTCCTCCGCGATGCTGGGATGTACGTTAAGCCACTGATTCAGTTATTTCGTAGAATAACTAGGTATTTCATGAAATATCTAGACAAATCAGTTAATTATAGATGAAAAATTTCATACTTTACCTAGTTATTTTATGAAATAATTAATGATGGACCGTTAAAGTGAAAAATAAAAAATTTCAAAGTTATTTTATAAATTAATTGATCAGAAATAGCTAAAATCTCTCTAAAAATACATTTTACTCCTATTGCGAATGATTAATTGGTAAACAAAAAAGCAGATGATATAATTTATTATTGCTCATGTTGCTAACATTAGCTAAATAGAAAGGGAAAACAAAAAAAGAATGTGTGACAGAAATTGTTATATTTAAATATTATAAAAATATGCAGATGGGAAGAGAAACACTGTTGCTTCATAAAAGCATTGTGCAAACTTTTTCAAACAAAAATGTAAGAAAATATTAACTTAAATTTCATGAAATATCTGTATTTTACTTTTCATTATTTATTAGAGCAAGAACTGCTGTGATGACACTTTGAATTGCATTGTATAATATTATTTTTGAAATAAGCACACTTTTTAATATTACACATTTTTTTACACGAGCACTTTTTAAATCCTTGTCCAGTGCCACAAAGTTTGTGTGAACAGTTTTATTTTCTCCCTAATCAGCACAGCGGATTGGTATTTTTACCTTTGTAGACCTAGTACATTCCCCAGGAGCTGATATCAATTTTTAGTGCGGCACCATATAGGCGATATCAATTGCCGCAATTAATTTTGACTCCCAGTTTCCTCCCCAGAGAGAGGCACCTGAGTTCTGACGATGCGAAATTGTACTTAGGAATTTAATTTTGCCGAGAGCACCCAAGCCAAATGGACACTCAAGGGATTTCTTACAAGCTGCATAATCATACAGCATGGACGCTATCGATTTTCTGCATCATGAAAATCCACCGACTTGAACCGGGGTCGAACCCGCAACTTTGGGTGCAGCAGGCCAGCGACAAACCAACTACACCACCCAGTCAGCTATGTGAATAGTAAAAATAGTAAATAGTGTGAATAGAGTAAAAATAGTAAAGTTTTGGTGTGAAGGGATCTTTTAGATTACAACAGATTGAAGCCTTGTGTCAGCATCCGGAACTCCTTCAATTAAAATTAATTCTAGCTCACACAGAGATGGATTAAGGTAGTTGTGTGGAGGCCCCTGGCGGTAAAAGGCTTAAGGCCCATGGGCTCAAGAGTCGAAAAACTAAAATAGTGAGATGATTCGCTTACCTTAAATACTCTTATATTGTCTTCTTTTTCCCATAGTACTTCCTAAATAATTTTTAGACATTTTATAGCTGAAAAAACCTCTCACCTGATGCATTCGATACTCGTAAGTTAAAAATATTTTCAAAAGTATCTCTTCATTAGGAAAAACATATCTACAATAGGATTTGACTTGCAACTCGATAAATTTCGAATGGGGTCTTAATTGTCTGTTTATTTTCTTTTAAAATTGTAAATACTAATCCAATTAATATCGTTAAAATTAAAATATTCAATATCATCTTTGTAACTTTCTTTTAGTTCTTTTTGGTGTAGCTTTCTTCTGAATTTCAGCTAATAATCTCTCGTCAAAAAATACATTAGTGTTCTATAAAAATTCCATAAATCTCAGCTCTTCGGGATAGTTCTGCTCTGTCTCTATCGCATATGATATAAAATGAATTCCCTATGAGATTTTCCCTTCTTTTAAAAATTCACATAACCAATTTCTTTACTTTCACCGAAAATATTTTTTCTCTTTTGCTGCCTGCAAGCTTGTCCAGCTTCCTCTTCAAATGACAGTCCTGACAAATCTGGACTGTCATTTGATCGATCGGTTGCTTCTTGCTCGACTTTTCCAAATTCATTTCTGAAATATTGGATCTAATTTTCTTGAGATTTTTGTAGATTAGATCTTTTTAAGAATTCACACTCAACTTATTGCAATGATTTGATAGCAGCATTTATTCTCAAGAGAAAAAAAAGTATGATATTCCAATTCAGGGTCATTAGGGAAGTTTCAAATTTGTCCATCTGTTACAAAAGGGAAGTTGCCTCCAGTATTGTGTAGTCTTTTTTTCCTCATTCGTATTACGGATTTCAGATAGGGCTGCTTTTATTAATCTTTATCTTCGTATTAAGGTCTAAATTCAACTAGTTTGAAATAGTTTGCTTTCACAACTAGACATATCTTTTATCACATAACTTCATTTGTCTTTATTAGTAGAATACACTGATGAAAATAAAATTCCTAACCCCAAGAAGAAATTGTGCTATATCAATGAAATTTGATAGGCGTGTTTATACATAAGAAGCCCAGTAACCGAGTAGTAGCGTATCGCGCTTCCACACTACAGGTCCGAGGATCAAACCTCGGGCTGGGCAAGGTCGACTCAACTTTTCATCCCTTCAGAGGGTCGATAAAATGAGTACGAAGCTTGTGCTTGGGAATTAAACACTAGGGGTTTCGCACCAGACTGATCACCTTACTGGAACATCAGCTCATGCACCTCGACCCCCAAGGTCACGAAAACTGAGATAGGCACAGTAGGCCTTGGCCCTCATGGGCTGTTGTGGCAAAGAGTTTAGTTTATACATCTGAAAAATGACTGATCCAAATTCTGCGTTAGGTGCATAAATGTGGCACTAGTTGAGCCACACTTGGAGGATGTGAATCAAAAGTATTTTAAATACGAGCTATAAAGTTCGGGAGGGTTATTTATCGTTGAAATTTGACATAGTGAGTTGATGTTAGTCCAGAATGACTTTAAGAATACAAAGAAGCCATTATCAACAGCTCTCCGAGTTTGAACGAGGTTGTATAATAGAGCTGAAAAAAGGTGAATTTTCTTTTTACAGTATTTCAGAAAGCCTTAGTAGGAATGTATCCACTGTGCATAATTTTTTTCAGCAGTGGTCTCGGAAAAGCACTACCTTAAGAAAACTATGATCCAACCACGCTCGGGTCACCAATCACAGAGAAAACCACCGTATTCACCACATGGTTGCGGAACATCGTATTGCATCTACAGCAGAAATTACATTTTTTTTTGGCACCAAAGTGACACAGTGAACTGTAATAAATCAAATTGTTTGAGAAATAGCACCCTGCCAGACTCTCTATAGCGTTCATACCATTAGCTCCAAATCACTGACATCTGCTATCTCAATGATGTCACGCTGGAGATCATTGGAGGAAGAGTGGCGATGTGTCGTGTACTCCGATCAAAACTGTTTCTGTCTTGGTACCAGTGATGGCTGTATATTGATTAGAAGAAGGTCAGATCAGCGCTTGCAAACAACCTTTTCGTGGCCCAGGCACACTGTGCCTGCACTTAGAGGTTTATTCACATACCCTGACTGCAAACTAAGGCGTCAGTTTGGTAATTCAAACTGTTTCACTGGCATTTATGAGCATCATTCAAGAGGTGTTTTCAAGCAGAACGTGCTCCCTCATTTCCTTTGTAACCTAACATGCTCTATAGAGTATCAACGTGCTACCTTGGCCTGCCAGATCATCAGATATTACTCCAATCGAGCTCGAATGGGACATCATTGGAGGGTAACGACAGCGTCATCCACAACCAGAATTAAATAACCTTATAATGACAAGAACACACAAGCAATTTCATCCCACAAACTGATATCCAGAACCTGTATGACACATTGTGTTTAAGTTTGCATGCTTGCATTTAAAATTCTGGTGCTCACATTGGTTTTTAATGTATCATCATTTCACATTTGAAATAGTGGTTCTATAGGGCTAACATTAACCTGTGATCTTGAAACAAAAATCAATTACATATGTTACCTCGACAAATGTACTGCCGAAGTTTCATCAGTCTACAATAAGTTTTTCTTCGTGGTGAGATTTTTCCCCCTCATCAGTGTAAGATGTATCCGAGAGTAACTAAGCAAGGCTGTGAACTAAAAAAGAACTTCTTTAACTTGAATAGTATTCATTTGTTCAAAATAAAATTTTTGCAAAAAAAAAAAAAACACCCGCAAACGAGAAAGAGAAAATTTTGTACAGATTGCAACAATACAGATATACGAAAGAAAGATAGCTCTATCTCTGCCATACACAACTCAAATCAGTGGAAATTATTGGGGTTTCAATACGTTTCAAGCTCTTTTTGTTTCACGTTGAATTTATACTTAAAATCATCAAGCTCGGGGCCCCCCTGGCGGCCTCCAGCCGCCAGGCCCGCCTCTTGATGTACTGTTGTTTACACAGAAAAAAAAAATCCAGATCAATGAAAAACGAAAAAAAATATTTTCTGTAAAACAACAATTGTTCATAATTCAAATCGACTATAATTTAAATTTTAATGAAAGAACAAATATGGTAGGGAACTCATGCAAATGTCAATAACCAATACATATAACTGCATCTAAACGTACAAAATGAATGTTAAGCTCTTTTCTGCTTATGTAATTCTAATTATTGATAAACATTGTATTCTTAAGGAACTTTTCGTGTGGTTAGAGATATCACTAAGTACCTTCAAAAGCAACATCCGAAAGTACGATGGTACATTAAAAAACGTAATTGGACTGTAACTTTTGAAATTAATTTTTTTCAGACCAGAGATTTGGCACAGATATTCTTCTTCCGCAGTAACATGAAACACTCAAGTATGAAACAAATATAAAAATGTTGATTTTTTAGTGCAATAAAACCGTAAGGGTCAAACCTTAACTTTTTTTATGAGGAAAAATCAACTTTTTCCTCCTGGGTTTAAACCTATACCATCTGTCAGTACATTAAAAAAGGACGATCTGTATCTAATAATTTAAATAATTAAAAATTTTCTAACCAGCTAAAAAGACAATTAATTGTTTTCATTGGGCATAGGCTTGAACACTAAAAAATCTTAAATAAAAGCCAGAAAAATTTTAATTTGTTAAAAAAATTTTAAAAAACACAACTGCGAGCTGATGAGCAACTATACTTATAATTAAAATTCATTTCATTTATGGATAGTATGACACGTGTAAAGTATATGTGCTGAGCATACAACTATACAAATAATAGGTATAGTTCTTAAAAATTCTTCTTCGCCAAAATTTCGAATAACATTGAAGATTTATTAAATCTAATTTTGAAAGAAAAAAAAACGTTGTGTTTCACTTTACGAAAAAGATTTTTTTTAAAAAAAAATGTGTCACGAGTAATATAAGTAGTTTTAAAATATTACTGTTTTTAAAATCTTACGGTATTTTTTGATTACCATTGAGTTCTTTCAGATATTTTGAGGATCAATTCGTTGTTTATAATAATAAAAATCGCAATTAGATTTCAGGATAAAAAAGAATTCAATCAAGTTTTATATCGAACCAATGAAGTATATTTGAAGAAAAACTTTTAAAATTGAGATCCCATTTACGAAAGAAATATATAGAGTATAAAAAAAAGAAATAGTGTGTGTGTGCGTGCGTGTGTGTGTGTGTGAAAAGTTAAAAATTCCATATTAAGATATAGTCTAACGTTAAACGTAGGAGGGAATAATTTATTTATTTCTAAATTTTTATATGTTTGTAGCCATTATCATTGAAATTTCAAAGAAAGATTCTAGGGCTAACATCTCTTTGAAAGGTAATAAATGAAAAGTTTTTAACTGAAAACTAATAGAATAGTGGTGTTATCTATGTCGTGTACATTTATTCAAAAGAACTGTAATATTAAGGTGCCTGACTAGTTGCGGGGACATTTTTTTGAAATGTTGCTGAAAATTCATTTTTAAACTCATTTTTTTTGTTTGATTATAACTGAAAACTTATAAAAATAACAAAGAAAAAATTTTCAATATATTTTTGAAAGAAAAAGGACAATTTTAGGTTAAAATTAGGCATTTTTTGCACATCGCGGCAAACACTGTAAAATAAATTATAATGCATATGATTAAAAAAAAAGCTCTTAGAATTTTATTCAGAAAGCATTTACCTATACTCTGATTTATCATCTTTGAATAATTTCAATTTATCACAAAATTAGGGGTCAAAAAGGGCACAAAATGAAAATTTTTCAAAAATTTTGCATTTATAACAAAGAAAAACAATCATAAAAAAAGGAAAATATATTATTTTTTCTTAATCTCTAGTTCACAGTATGCATACTATAATAATAAACAATGATGCAAAATGTCCTGCAATTATCTTAAGAACTTTTTGAGTTATCATGTTTGCCTTCCGATAAAATATGGAAAAATCTGTTTCGGAGAAAAACGCATTTAAAGATTTAAAATCAAAATCTTAAAAAATTATACAACTAAAACAACCTAAAACCTCTTTATATCAAAAGAATAAACCTTTTATAAGCCCATATCAGTATTATATATTTGTTTCAAATTCTTTTTTTTTTAATTTTGTCACCAATTTTATAGAGTCAAAAAAGCTTTTCTTAACATCTAAATGCATAGTTTTTTAAAATACAAATTAGAGATATAAAAAGCACACTAGAAAAACTTTATTACATTTAAAAAAAATAATAATTTTTATATGGAAAAACAGGTATATATTTCCACAAAGTATCTTAGAGCTTAAGAAATATGTAATATAAAATTTATTAATGTGTGTTATTTTGTCAGTAAATATTCCCGAAAATTTATTTTAAAAAAAATATTGCTTATCCCAAAGGTTATAAGAATTATAATGAAAAGCATATAAAGAACAGTTTATATGCTTAGTTTTTAAGCATATAAACTGTTTTTTAGCCCTCCATATGAATACACTTTGACTTTTTTTCATCGTTTGTAATTATGTTTTCTATGCAGCTTTTTTTTTTTCCCGAGAAAATTTTCAAAATTCTAAGGGGTGTCACACAGAAGTTAAAATGCGTTCCTGATCAAATTTTACAAATCCATGTACAAGATCTTAAGGAAGGGAAGTATTTGCATTTTTAATTATATATATATATATATATATATATATATATAAAGATAATAAACCTGTATATCACAAATTAAAAGGAATTAACGTTAATAATGCACTTAAGCGAAATGTTTCAAGTTTAATAATTGTATCCTTAAATAAAATACTCCATAAAATGTTACTGAAAAAGGCTTTCTGAGTAAATTTCGAAACATTCAATAGATTTCAACTTTTTGTCACCAGCTGACTAAGTATTATTGGGATTAGCTCTGTGTCAACATTCTTATTACTGCTAGCACCAATAATGAAGCAAATTCCTTAGACCTCCCAGATCTTACTTTAGGCACAATTAATTAATATTTTGTCTTTAAGAACAGAGTTTTCTAACAAATATATATAAAAAAGTTAAATATGAAACAAGATACCGAGAAGCAAAGGCATAAGAAAATCGAAAAATGACAAAAATTTTACGAATTTATTTGCCAAATTTTACTTAAAACTAATAAATTAATTTTTAAAAAATATCACCATCTCTCGTCATTACCGAACCTAAGTTAATATTTTTTTAAATAAATTCGATAAACACCAAAAAAGTGCAAAAAAGTATTAAAATGCAAACACTTCCGGTTCGTTTTTGCTGCTCATTCTTGACATAAAATCTGTTATAACTTCGTAAATAATTAATATACAAACAAAAGTAAGGTATTTTTAGAAAGCAGAAAATTCAACTACATAAAATTTAAAGTAAAAAAAAAATTCGTCATTTTCATCAAAATTGACGTTTTTGGAGTTGAATAGTGCTGCCATCTTCACTGAAAGTCTATACACAAAAGCTTTTTAAACGTTCTTTTAGATTTCAAATGCAATTTTCATTAACTGCGATTTTATTAACAATTCAATGCCTTCCATGCTACATTACCAAGAAAATGCTTCATTCGTCCTTTCTGAACATTTAAAACTAATGAGACTATGCAACATTTAGTAAATTTTCGTGTCCCGAAATTTTTTTTAATCATGACACATGCAAAATTTTATATTTTGTTTGGTTCAAAACAAAATACTGATGCTCACGGTATCAAAAAAACTCTAAAAGGTGAAAAAAAATTCCCACCGTTTTCTTTTTTCAATTACTGTTTTAAATACAAAGATTTCTCTCGTCAAAAATATATATATATTAAGGCTCTAAAGAATCCTTTGGTCATACAATTAAAATACAAATGTTTCAAAAATCGCTGCATTATTAAGAGAAAGAGAATATTCTTCATATAGAGAAAGACAGATAGATAGCATCTGTGTGCATAATCTGTGAAATATTCACATATGAAAATTCCAACTTTTTAAATTCATTTATAATATCCAGAAGTGATATACGTAAAATGATTGTGTATTCTTTTTCGGCTTAAAATTGATAGTATCAAAATAAATTTAAGCATGTTGACAGATTTTAACTTAAATTTACGATTAATTTGAAATATTGTTGATTATTTCAAAATTCTCTAACTACTTTTTGAGATGGACTGTCGTTTACACAGAAAAAAAAACTTCCTGGTCGATGAATTGAAGTAGTCGATTGTAAAGCTTGTATGCTTTTATTTTGCTTTTAAATAATGCATGCTTTATTAAACAATTTTTTTTCTTGCCTTACATCATTTTAACATATAATAATGACAATCAGAAATTTTCTTAATTTCAGTCTAACTGAAAACAATATATGGAATTATTTAACAACAATGTGCATGTTATAGAACTCTTGATCCCCAATTCAGTGGTAATTGTAAATTGTTGAAAATATTGACAATTATGTTCCAAGTAGAAGCCGGGAATATTTTTTTTTTGTGTGTGTGCATTAAATACAGAACACACATTTATTTTTTGCAGTTACATAACTTTTCATCATAACTGCAAAATTATTTTAAAAATACATCGTTTAGCACTTTTCTCATAAAACAAAAATAAAATTCCTTAGATTGAAGAGTTTTATTGTTAAATGTTATAAATTATTTTTCAATGAGTATTTCCATTTAAAAATCAGATAATTTAATTACATGTTGTATGTTAGGGCTGTCAATTGTAGAGGTTGGAATTTCTGTTCTTGCATGTTAAATAATTGTTCTTCAGATTACAATTTGTTAAATTAAATTACTTAAACCTCTGAAAGATATATTTATTATTTCATTTTTTAACTTAACCAAGTTGTTTTACTTTATTTATATCATAAATTGGTAGTTGTGTATTATACCATTGACAAATTCCCAAATCAAAAGATAGCTAAGATTGGCTAAAGCTTAAATTTGAAACACTGTTATTGTTACATATGGCTTTATTGGAAGGATCAACCTAATATATAAAACAACTCAAATATCACACAAGAACTAAGATAAATAATAAAAAAGAACAAACGGTCTACATGATAATGGAAATAAAATGCCACTACAATGCAGAGGATAATTCTCTACAAGATTTGATAAACAAACAGCGTGATTTATCTAATTCCAATGGTATCACTTCTTTAAAAAGAACCGACACCCTAGTATCATCAAATACAGTATCAGTTAAAAGTTAGTAATCTCAAAATTGTCTATTTGTAATTTTAGTTAATAATTCTTAGTCAAGAGAAAATATTTATTCCAAAGTAATACAATTTGATGATTTATGAGAGAAATGCTTTAAAAAAAAGTTTTCTTTAATTTTTACCTTCTGCAAATTTTTGATTTATAAATAATTATTGTTTATTGTTAAAAATTAACGTCATTTTTTTTTAATTAAAATATTTTTAAGGAGAATGCAGTGGCGTAACGTACACCCCCGCATTGCAGGGGGTCCAAAGCCTGACTGACACCAAGTGAGCCTCCTTTGTAAGATCCAGATTGAGGACCAAAACCTTACTTTGCAGAGGGACCCTAATCGTTTCCGTTACGCCACTGGGAGAATGATATCTCAAAAGGTAACAATTTCTAGAAATGATTACATTTAATTTCATTAGCTTTTATTATCTTATTCTTTTTTAAGTACACTCACTTCCAAAAGTTAAGCACGGAGAGGAAAATGCTAATTTGCGGAAGCCAATCAGAATTGAAGAGGATGCAATTCGCTGCAGAGGTAGATGGAAGTATGCAAATATGTTAGGTAACAGCCAATCGTGCTTTCATGTCAAGAAATATGCAAAAAGGGCAGTTTTATAAGAAACCAGCTTTATGAAGGATTACAGAAGTTGATTGTGTGTGTGTGTGTGTAAGCGCTGATAGAAGGTGTTTAAAACTTTCGTACAATTTGTTTTCAAGACATACGTGTTTCTATGACTTCCAGAAAACGAATGGAAGATTCTGAGCGCTAGCGTGCTGTGGGGCGCATTGAAGCAGGACAGTCGATCACAGATGTTGCTCTTTTCTTCGGCGTTCATCATTCTGTAATTTCACGTTTATGGAAACAATTCCAAACCACAAAGACAGTTGTCCGAAGGCCCGTGGGTGGTCGCCCAAGGGTTACAACCCCCGTGGAAGATCGATATATTGCTATTGTAGCCAAGAGGAATCACAGAGCGACCTCCACACGTGTGACATCTATGGTTACAGCGTCCATTGGTAAGGCTATATCTGCAGCTACTGTACGCCGAAGATTACATATGAATGGACGGTATGCCCGGGTACCTCGAGTTTGTGTTTCTCTATCCGTCCAATCAAGAGGAGCACGATTGAAGTGGTGCCGGGAATATGGAGATTTGACTGTGTCTGACTGGGGCAATGTCATGTTTACTGATGAGTCAAGATTTGCTCTGGAGCCGAATAACAAGCGTATAAGGATATGGAGTAAACAAGGAACACGCAATCAGCCCCAAAACATCACCGAACTTCACGCATTCCGAGGCGGAAGCATTATGGTGTGGAAAGGGATTTCATTAGGATACCGCACCGACCTGCACATCTTTAAACGAGATTCTGTGACGGCTGTCCGGTATCGAGATAAGTCCTAGAACCCATTGTGAGATTGTACGCTGAAGCAGTTGGCCTTACTTTTGTTTTAATGGACAATAACGCACGTCCCCATAGAGCTGGCATCGTCGATGACTACCTGGAGAGTAAAGGGATTGCGCGTATGGTGTCGCCAGCATATTCGCCCGACCTTAAACCCATTGAAAATCTTTGGGATGCTCTCGGCCGTGCTGTATATTCACGTTTCCCACCTTCAGCCATTCTTATTGAGCTGGAAACTGCTTTAGAAGAAGAATGGCGATTGCTTAATTCTGCGGTGGTTGACCACCTAATCGAAAACATAATCAGAAGGTGTAAACTTTGCATACAGATAAGGGGGGATCACATACCCTATTAATGTCCTTTTTTTCATTTTATGCTGTTTATTTTCACTTTATACATAATTCTGTTAAAGTCTCCAGAATGACATTATCTAATAACTTAAAAAATTTAATATTGTTTTCATTTCTGTACATAATTATTGATTTTGTTTTATGTATAAATATATATGCTACTTTACTGCCAAATTTTGTGTCAATCAAAGCAGTATTTGTAGATTTTTTTTGCATTTTACATCTTCGTGCTTAACTTTTGGGAGTGTACATGTTTAACTTGAAGCCAGTGTAATATGAAAATTTTGATTAATGTAGAGAATTATCTTTTGATGAAAATGTCTTATTCAATCTCATCTTCATCGTTTTTAATCTCAGTGGCTACTCAACAAGTAATTATTAGTTTTTCCCTGATATAGCTTTTTAATTTTTTTTCTTTGTATATGGTATGGTATTTTGCACAAATTCTTAAATAGTTTAATTTCTGAAGACTCAGTTTTATGCATGTAAAGATAATTATGGATATGAGTTTATGATTTGTGGATATTATAGATTTATCTGTTTTAAAATGTTAAGCTTTTTAAAGCAATTTTGTACGTAAAATATTAGAGTTGATATGGAAGCTATTTGAAAAGATTCTGTAATAAAATAACATTTATCATCTTTGAGTGTCTGACTAATTATCATAATTAGTAATTATCATTTGCAAATGTTTGAATTTTATTTTTTTTTAGGAATGACTGTCTTCAAAGTTTAAAAAGAAAAGTAAATACTCTTTCACACACATACCATTAAGTTAAAGAACTGTGAATCATATTACTATAAATTATAGTATTAAAGATTAAATTTTATTTGATCATCCTTTATTGGGAGTTATTGAATTACATATAAGTTACATAATTTGTGATTTATTCTAAGCCACTGAAAATATACAAGTCAATTTTTCTTTGATTTTTAATGTTTCAGAATATTAATTTATAAATTATATAATTAATGTATCTTTTTTAAATTATTATACGATCTTCTGGGAATCTATTAGAAAAGGCATAATACTTTTTAGAAATTCAAGTCAATTATTCCTCGTTACACAGATATTTTTGTTCTCACTGAATTATATGTAAAAATTATAGTAATGATTTATCAATATGCTATAGATGATTCTAAAAATATAATTTAAACTTGCAGAATTTTTTTTTTAATTTACTTCTTTAAGCCTGTGTTTATTAAACATTAGAGTGAGTTAATATGAAAGTTTTTGATTAATAATTAAGATTTATCCTTTAATGAAAATGAATTTTTATTTTTACAACACAATGAATTGTATACAAGATAGAAAGAATTAAATACAATATATAAAGGTGAAACATTGTTATTTTAAGAATTATAATACAAAACATATAAGTGATCATAAAACTTCCCGTGACATTGTATTATTCAAATTCTTTTTTTTTATTTTTAATGGTGGTGAATTAGTAGAAATACAATACAAAGGAAAAAACAGACGAACACAAACACGAGAGAAAAAAAAGTTAAAGTGACTGAAGTCTCATCACCCCAGTAACTGTAGCACACCAATATTCAGGAAATTCGGTGGAGTGCCTTGAAGCATTGGAGATGTTTTCCGTTCATTGGCTATGTTAAATTACAGAGGCAGCAGTAAGGATAGTGATAAACTCCTATGCAATGTCTCCTAAGCAGACTTGTCCTGTCACTAAATGAAAAAGAGCTACCACATTTTGGTGTGATTTATCCGGTATAGTATCTAATTCCTTTTTGTCCCAATTCTTGCTTTTATTTTGTCCTGTATCTTGATTGGAAACAGTCGATTTCTTTGGCAGTTTAATCTACAGCAAATACCATCATATAGATGCAACTGCAGGATACAGCAATTTGGAAAATTCAGCTGCAATAAAAATAGTAATTTCACATTACACCTTTATTTACTAATATATCGTAATTTTAAATGAATTCAAACAATGGTAATGACAGTTTTAATTCAGATTTTTTTCTCCATTATATACTACAATATACAAATATTCACTTAACAGTAAACTTTTAGCATTACATTAAACAAACCTTCCAGATTTTTAAAAGCAAATGCATTCATTTTTCTAAGTATAAACAATGTAAAAAAAATTATAATACTTCAGGCAGAAATTTTGAAATACATTGTAATGAAACCATTTCAAAACATGAAGGCAGGTGAAAAATCCTTCAACACATAATAGATTTTGCATTTCTGTAAGTAAATTGGTATCACACCAGCTCTTATGTTTACTTCAGGTTTGTTCAACTCATCTATGCTGATAATTTCAAGTTTGGGACATGTTAGTAGTGTAGTAATAATACATATAAACCTAAATGTATATATATATATATATATATATATTTCACAATTAGAAAATTGTCATCATTACAGTATAAGAGATTAAAAATTTATAAATACATGGGCTATGCCTGTTGTTAAAAGTATATATGTGCAACTTTAAAGGTTCCCTGAAAGTAAGTTTTTATAAAAATATTAAAATTCAATGTTTTTCTTTTTAAAATAAAAAGAGCTGAAATAACCAGAAAGTTATGCAGTAAGATAAAATTAAAATATCTTTCCTTTTAACTATAGGGTTGCCATTCTATTAAGGCACTGTATTCTGTAATGCACATGAAATTCCTTTTTTGTTTGTAAAAAATAAATGCTAGTGATGCTAGTTTACTCATACACATGTGAGTAAAAATGGTAAAGTCATTTTACAGCTTGATAAATTCCGGAATGCTCTTAGAGCACTTTACCCCTTAATTGGCCGGAATTCGGAAATGCATTTTTATAATAAGATACTTATCTGCGCTGCCGTCTTGTGTCCCATAATTACATACGAATCACCTGTGTGTGGCTATGCAGCAGATGCAAATATTAGAATTCTCGAGGTAGCTAAGAACTCGCTTATTCGTAATATAATTAAAGCTAATAGATAAACTAAAAACTCTGATATTTACAGAGATATTAAAGTTCTCCATCTTAAAAACTACATTCAAAAATCGGCAATTTCATTTTTCGATAATCTTCCTAATATTGATAACGCGTTAATGTTCAAAATCTAAATAACTATTATCCAGAGCCAGATACTAAAAGACCTAGGACAGGGATGGCGAACCACTGGCACGCGTGCCATTGATGGCACGTGACACAACATTTTGGGCACGCCACCGATCAAAAAGGTTTGAATTTTAATTCAAAATAACAAAATTCAATATGAAGTATTACGAACAAACGCGAGTAATCGGTTGTAGTTTCCAGCGAGATTTTCTCAGTTAAAAGAATTATCGGAAACATTCAAGCTTTTTTTATGTACCCTGATGTGATTTCTTTTAATATAAACTGAACTTGTCCCAATTCAATTGGTTGGAAATTGAAAATTTTGAAATGCGACTGATTAATTTCCAGTCTAGTTTAATATTGATTCAAAAATTTGTTGAAAAAAGGAGAAAATTGGAATTGATTGAAACAAAAACATTTACAAGCAATATAAGTAAAAATTCTAATAATGAAATTTCGGAAACATGGAATTCGATTCCAGACACATTTAACTGTTTGAAGAAGCTGGGTCGTTTATTTTAACCATATTTTTATCGACCCTCACTTACGAGTCATTATTTTCAGAGATGAATAGCATCAAAAACTCGCTTAGAAACTGTTTGACAGACGACTCCAATCTAGCATGCATTTTGCTAAAAGTAACATCTTTCAATCCGAATATAAGTTATTTTTCGTCTATCAGCAGCAGCAGAAATCACACTAATGTTACTTTAATTTGAATTACACGTATAACTAAAATATTTACTACTATAAGGTGCAAAATGTATTTTTTTCGAAATAAATAGAGTTTTGAGTTGTCAGTATTAGTTTTATTATTTTTCCAATAAACACAAGTCAAAATTATTTGACGGCACGTCTATACCTCATTAAACATTTCTTTAGAAAAAATGGCACGTTGATCCATAAAGGTTCGCCATCCCTGATCTAGGCGAATTCTCCTGGACTCTTATAATCTCCCCTAGCAATTAATTTAATCACTCACCTTGTGGTGAGTGAACCTAGTAAATTTTTAATTTTCTTCTAAACTTTTATTTTATTTTTTCGTTTTAAATTTTCTCAATGCTGATTCCACTTTGGAATCCCACACAGACTAGCTTTCTAGACCCCACCCCATTTCTATGTTCCAATGTGTCAGGCCAGCCAATAGAGTGCCTACTCTCCGAGTGCTCTCAGCCAATGGCAACCAGGATTATCAACCAACAGCAACACGTTTCCCGCCAACTTCGGATGCCTTCGAAACAGCTCCCAAGACCACGCCTCCTTGCCTCCCAACCAATCAGGAGACTCTCTCTCATAAAGGCCCTTCAACAGGCCACAGTCAACATATTAGATATGGGATGGAGGAACGCTTCGCGTTCCATTTCCCAGTGACGCCCAGCGTCCATTCGTTAAAGTCATCTTGCTGCTTTTTGAGGACAAATTTTAGTGTCGCAAATAAGCAATTACTATAAAATCCAGCGTGTAAAATATACATCTGTGCTTGTAAGCATCAATTTTTAGGTATATTTGTCATTATAACACGCATCTCCTTTTTTACGAAGAAACCTGAAATGTATATGCACAATGTTCTTATGCTTTTATGTTATGTTCTTATTATTCCAACCTCTAGAAAAAAATAGTATATATATATATATATATATTTCTAGAACTACAACCTTTTAAGTTTATAAGGAATGTCATTTCTTATAAATAAATAGTATTTTAATAGATGTAGAAGTCTAATTTTTTTCTACGATGATCTTTTTTTATTTTAAAGCTCTGATTTTGATAGCGGGAAATTAATTCCGTAAAATCTGGATTATGGGGCACATAATGCAGATTTTACAGAACTGTAACAAATAAAACTAATTTTAAGGTGCTAATTTGACATAAGAGTGCTATTCCCCAAGTTGACGTTTATGTTCGCCAAGATGGGTGATAACATTACAATATGATTACCTTCATAACTCTATCATTTTGTGATGTTGTTGTCATGGGGGGATGACGTTTATTATAGTTAAATTTTATTTGTTTCTCTTTTTTGTGGGAATTTGATTAATTTCATACAATTTTAAATCGATTTCTTTACAAATTTTACTATTTTCAAAGTATTTATTCTTCACCTGCTGCTCTACTCTGGTGTTGTATTTAGTTCTACTCTTTTCGAACATAGGTATTTCCACTATTATCGGCGAATACCAAGATATTGTTTTGAAAGAATATGAGGGATGTTCTTTTAATTTTTACGGACCAAAAGGTGTTCCAAATTCTCACTTTTAGTCAATTTTATTTTCCTAAATTAGTGACTTTTTATTATCTTTCTTTTGTAAGATTTTGCTGATATCGCCCGTCATAAAATGTGACAGTGATATGAAAATTATTTCACATTATAAAAAGTTTGACGGCCGATTCTTTTATTGCTGATCTTATGGTGAAAATTCGTGCTTCCAAAATAAAAAATCTATCTAGTTTAATTCTTTTTTTTTACAGGCAGCAAATTTCCAATTTCCACTATTTTACTTCTAATTAATGAATTCTTCAAATGTGTGTGTTCCTCGTTGGATCAAATTCATAAGGAACTCAATTTTTTCACAAGCTGTTGCCGATTGGCGCAGCTATGCATCCGATGTGTAAATCGATTTTATTGTGGTTAACACATAGAAGCTTGGGGGTAGGGTAAAACTTTTGAAATTGATGAGAGCAAAACTGAGAAAAAGAAATATAATAGGGGAACATTTGGCAGAAGGACAATGGGTTTTTGGCAGTCGAACGTGAGACAAGCCACTGTTTCCTGGTTGCAGTACATGACACAGGAACACTTCTCAAATCATTGATCAAACCAGGTACAACTGTTATTTCTGATTGTTGGAAATCTTATGAAAAGTTGAGTGAAAGAGGTTATGAGAGATCACCTAACTGTTAACCATTCGCTCAAATTCGTTGATTCTGAGACCTGTGTTCATACCAATACTATTAAAGTTACCTGGCGTCACTTCAAAGCTTCCTTGCTGAACTAGGAATATTGGAAAGATATATCGCTTGGTTCATGTTTAGAAAATTTGTTTCGCATTAAAAGAGGATTCGTTCATCAAATTTCTTAAAATAGTACGCAAAATTAATTGGACTGACTGGGAAATCTTTTCGGGAGGCGGAGTCCACGAATCGAATTCATAACCATTCGTAAGATTCTCGATCAATCATTCTTAATTTTCCGATTATTACTTACCTTCCTTTTGGGTTTACCATTTCATTTCTTAAAAAAAAAAAAAAAATTGTAATTTCATCTTTTTTTTTTAATAATGCATATCTAATCTTTCACATTTTTGTCACTTTTCCTACAGCATTTCACAATTCCTCATATTTTATATTTTTTTTAAAAAAATCTATATTCCATTTTTTTATTCATCCTTTCCGATATTGTTCTCAAAAAAAAAAAAGTAGGCTAATTTTTAATATTTTGTTCTTTGTTTTCCATTTAAAATCTACCCTTTTAGCCATTTCAGAAACTTTCGTCGGGAATAACCTATAAAATTACTTTTAATGATTGTTACATGTGCTGCCGTCTTGGATTCCATTCCAGCGACAACAAGCACAGCTTGGCGCGTAGTACTCCTATATCAAATTTGTTCCGATTTTAATTTAGTTTAAAGTATAAGCATAGAAATAAAAACATATATATTACGCCTATTTTATCATAAGCAAGGTTGTGTGCCAAATTTCATTATGAGCCTAATTATAAAATATTAATTGACCACTGCACCTGAAACGATAAAAAGATAATAGCTGAGAGTTTAGCCTAAATGCTCTTGACTTTGTTCCATAAATAAATTAAAACATGAAATTTTGGAAGGCTTTATAATAGTAAGTGATAATCAAATTACCCAAAAGGAAATGCATGAAGCTGTTCATTTCAAAAATTGGTTTCATTTTATATGCTGATAAACATAACCACAATGATTACTATTTTAGGAAAAGTTCGCTTTATATCAAATTATCAAGTAATGTACTTCTCTCAATAAAATATATCGACTAATTATAATTAATAAATCAGAATTATAATTTTTTTAAATTATATCTGTAACTTGTTATTATTGAAATAATGTAATTAATTTTTAAAATGAAGCATGACTTTATTATTTTTGTAAAAATAATCTACTAAACAATTATGTCACAAAAATTGTACACTTAAATATCTCCCCAGTTTTAACTATTGCATTTTTCATTAATTTAGTACTCTTAGTAGAATATCCTTAAATGTTCACAACAGCTTTTAAACGTGTCGGCATAGATTTAACTTCCCATTTTTTTTTCGTAATTTCCGCATCGATACACTCAATTCTTCTATGTGATTACTGTTATTAATTCACATTTTGGTTTTATATCATGTCATCTTAATCTAACTACAAGTTCTCTTTAAATACACTCTATAACATTTAAATCAAGTGATTGAGGTGGTTTTTTCAAAACTTGGGAACATTTAAAGACATCAGAGGCATACATTAAGAACAGAGTGCTTGGATTCCTTATCTATATAAAAAGCAAAGTCGCCTTCAATACCTAAATTTTAAGCGAATAATTTCAAGTTTTTTAAAGTATTTAAATAAACGCTATCAATAACTGTCAAACTGCCTAATCTTGAAGCTGACATACACCCCCACTCAAGAATACCTCTAAGATTCACTGTTTTAACTAAATCCTTAGAATTAAGTTCTTTGTGTGTTTATTTTTTTTTTCACTATTATATGCTAGCTGGTGCCAAAAATGTTGAATTTGCTCTCATCTGCAAACAGGACATTATTCCAATATGTTTCAGACATTTATTTTAGATTTAACAAAGGAAAATCCAAGATTTTTATTTTTTACATTTAATAAAAACTTTTCTTTAAATACAATTCTCCTGTGATCCAACTGATCTCAGAACTCTTCGAGTTGACTTCTTTGGACATCCTTTTCTTGGCTTGCTTTCTATTCTATTTTAATCTTTAAAATGCTTTATCACACACTGCACCATTAAAAGAACAGTTTTGCAATGTTTTGAACAGATTTACCTTGAGTAATTTGTGTGAAAAATTATTAATTTTCCAAAACTTTTTATTTTTTTTATAACTACGATCCATTTTTATAGAACAATAATAAAAAAGAATAATTTAAAAAAAAAGCCAAGATTTAAACAAAAGCTTTTTTGTATGGGACAGAATTGCAGAAATGAAAAAGCAACAGAAGATATTTTCATTAAAGAAATTCATTTAAAAATGTTTTCGTGTACAATTACGCTAGTGTTGCACATATCATCCACAGCGCAATCAAAATCATCCTCTCATGTAGTAGGTAATTAAAAACCCAATTGAAGATCACGCATATAATGAATGCACTTATAAATTTTAATCTCAGGCGTAAAGTAAAATTTCTACAAATTTCTAAGTGAGTGAACACTTTACGCATTTCAACATGAATGGATGTTAAGGTATCCGACTAGGTTCACAGAACCGTGATTTTAAAAAAGCGCATAAATAGATGTTTCATGATATTTAGTGTCACATAGATTAGAATACACGTATAACATTGTTTTAAGAACATTTTGA